>JAXCGZ010008709.1:15000-25121 GCA_037179515.1 Halocaridina rubra
ATTACCTAATTGTGTTTACGGGAAAGAGCCCAAAGCTCGTGTGTGTGTGTGTGTGTGTGTGTGTGTGTGTGTGTGTGTGTGTGTGTGTGTGTGTGTGTGATTACCTAATTGTGATTACCTAATTGTGTTTACGGGAAAGAGCCCAAAGCTCGTATCTTCCCGTCTCCTGATCGGTTCAATTTTTAGACTTACTGATACTTATCATACCTGTCCTTAAAACTATGGATTGAGATAGCATTAACTACCTCCTCGCTTAGCCAATTCCAATTATCAACTACTCTTACACTGAAAAAGTATTTCCTTACATCCTGCAAACAAGTTTTCTTACCAAGCTTCAAACTATGACCTCTAATTCTAGAGCCAGCCATATCGAAATATCGATCCCTATCCACTCTATCATAACCATGAAGGAATTTAAAGACTGTCACCATATCCCCCCTTACTCTTCTAGCTTCGAGTGATGGCAAGTCTAATTCCCTCAGCCTCTCATCATAACCGAGATTGCGTATTTCTGGCACCAGTTTCGTGGCATGTCTTTGAACTTTTTCAAGCTTACCTATGTGCTTTTTCAAGTGCGGATTCCAAAAGGGGGCTGCATATTCGAGTTTTGGCCTCACATAGGTGACATAAATATTTCTGAACATTTCCTTGTCCATGTGCCTGAAGGCTACCCTTACATTTGATAATAATGCATATGCTGCCCTTACTACGCCATTTATATGTATTTCTGGAGACAAATCTGCCAGTATGTTTACTCCTAGATCTCTCTCATTTTCTGTCTCTTGAAGTTGTACTCCAGCCACCGAGTAGTCAAGCTTGGGCCTTCTTGCACTTGTACCCATTCTCATTACCTTACATTTTGAGGTATTGAATTTCATTAGCCACTTTTCTGACCACTCATGCAGATTATTTAGATCCTCCTGAAGTTCTCTACCATTGTTCTCGTTTTTTACTTTCTTCACAATCTTTGCATCATCTGCAAACATATTCATGAATGAATTTACAGACTCTGGTAGGTCATTTACATATACAAGGAACAAAAGTGGCCCTAAAACTGAACCCTGTGGAACTCCACTACTAACTCTTCTCCATTCAGACACTGAGTGTCTTACTCTAACCCTCTGTTCCCTTCCTTCTAAGTAAGTTTTTATCCATTCCAAGACATTTCCACCTATTCTAGCCATTGATTGCAGCTTCCTAATAAGTCTCCCATGTGGAACAGTGTCAAACGCTTTCTGGAAGTCTAGGAATATGCAATCTGCCCAGCCCTCTCTTTCCTGTAAGATTTGGCTTACCTCATCATAAAATTCTAATAAGTTTGTTACTGTTGATCTTCCTTCTCTGAAGCCATGTTGCCTCACTGACAAAAAGTTGAAGGAATCCAAGTGAAGAGAGATATGTTTCCTTAGTAGTTTCTCCATAAGTTTGCAAACTATGCTGGTCAAGGAAACTGGTCTATAGTTCAGAGCCGTATCCCTCCTTCCCTTTTTGAAGATAGGTATCACATTTGCTTGTTTCCAGCATCTTGGAATCTCCCCCGACTCCAGTGACTCCTTAAATATGATACTTAGTGCCACTGATGTTGTGTTTGCGCATTTTCTAAGCACATGAGGGGATATGTCATCAGGACCTGTAGCTTTATGAACATCTAAATCCATCAGCGCTTTGCATACCTCTGTGGCTGTAAGGTTGATGTTCTCTAATACCGGCCCTTGAGCTTCTATCACTGCAATCTGAGGGGGTGGGGTATTTTCTACTGTAAATACTGACTGAAACTCCTTGTTCAATTCTTTGCAGATCTCTTCGTCCGTCTCAGTGATGCTTCCATCCGCTCTCTTTAGCCTTAAAACCTGTTCTTTTACCTTCAGTTTTCCTCTGATAAAGCTGTGGAAAAGCTTGGGATTTTCTTTAGCCTTCCTGGTGATGTTCCTCTCATAGTCTCTCTCTGCCTCTCTCCTTTTACTTAGGTAGTCATTTCTTGCTCTTTTGTAGGTTTGCCAGGCATTTATGTTTTTTCTCCTCCTATACCTTTTCCAGCATTTGTCTCTCCACTCCTTAGCTCTTTTACACCCATTATCGAACCATTTCTCTCTGGCATGAATTACACCTACTTTGGTGACAGGTATGCAGCAATCTACTATCTTCCCATATTTCTCACAAAAGATGTCATACATTTCTTGTACAGATTTGTTGTAAAATAAGGTTCTCCAGTCAATAACTGCAAAAAGCTCATTCATTTTGATGTAATCTCCTTTCGGATAGTTCCTCCTCATGTCCTCAGTGCCTCTACTCTCAGGAAGAATGTCTTCAATGATATACTCCATCAACAACACACAGTGGTCACTCTTTCCAATTGGTGGTTCATACTCAATATTTTCAATATCCAACACATTATCTGTGAACACCAGATCAAGTAGTGATGGCTCATCCCCACCCCTGGCTCTTGTTGGTTCCATTACATGTTGGTGTAGGAAATTCCCTTGTACGCAATCTAGGAATCTTGCCCCAAATGAGTCCTCACCACTGTGTGGGTCAAGATTTATCCAATCTATCTCTTTATGATTAAAGTCTCCCATAATCAAAATCCTACATTTTTTCTCCCGCGCCATGTTAACAACTGAGTTTATGACTTCAATCGTACCTATATGACTTTCCTCATAAATTTCAAGCCTATTTTGGTTCCTTGGTGGGTTGTATACAACAGTTATTATAATGCTCTCTGACCCAGTATTTATGCGAGCAACAAGAAATTCCCTGAACTCACTTTCTATAGCCAAGTTTATTTCTTCAACTTGAATCCTCTCACTTATGAGCAGTGCTATCCCTCCACCAGTCCTCTCAGATCTTTCGACCCTTAGTATTCTGAAGCCCTTAGGAAAAACTGTGACACTGTTTATGTCCTCACTCAACTTAGTCTCTGTAATTGCTACTATATCTGCCTTACTGTTGTGAATCCTATCTTTTAATTCTACTGCCTTACCAGCTAATCCATCAGCATTTGTGTATAACAATCTTAATGAGGCCCCATCCCCTGATCTTCTGTCATTATCTTCTTTATCTCCCCTTTGTCTGGAAGTATTCTGTAACGAAAATTTTTCTTCTCTTCTTCATTTCTTTCATCATTTAACCTTCTTGCCTCTTGCAACAAGTTTTTGATCTTTCTCATCTCTTCCTGTGTTCTGTATCGTCTAATGAACACTTCTTTGCATTCTTGAAGGTCTTTTAGACTTTTTTTTCTCAACAATATTTCCCTACATGTCTCCCCTCTCTCAAAGGTTACTTTTGTTGGTCTCGGCTTTCCTTCCCTCGAATATTTACCTAGTTGGTGTATGTTTACAATATCGTCAGGACCACATACTACTCCAAGCTTTCTTATCAGGTCTACAATGTTAGCTTTATTTTCTTCAAGTCTCCCCTGCCATGTTGGCTCCTGGGATTCACTTATGCCTGAGATTACCACTGTCTTCTCCTTATCAAGTGCCTGTCTGATGAGTGGGTTTGCCCTTTCCATCACAACGTCTTTCATTTTTTCGATTACTGTCTCTTTATAGTCAACTGTTTGTATGTTTTCCAGTGCCACCACCTTTACAGCCTCTTTTACTGCCACATTCCCCTTTAGTGCATCAGCAAAGGACGTTTTCATGGCATCATTTTCCATATTCAGCTCCTGGAACTCTTTTCTGAACTGTTCAATGTTTTCCTTAATCTGAACATTCCAAGCAGCAATCTCGTCTCTCTCAGAAGAGAGCAGTGAACTAACATCTAATTCCTTTAGGTTGTCATTTAGCTGTTTGTTTTTATCTTCTTGTTTAGAAATTCTAGATTCTAGTTGACTCTTTTCCCCTTCCAGCTTCTTTATTCTTTTTTCTAGTTCCTTTCTCTCCTGCCCTTGTGCTTTATTTGCTTCCTCCAAAGATCTTATTTGTTCTCTGAGTGTTTCATTCTCTTTCATTTCTCCATCCATATTCCGAATTTTATCATCAAGGCTTATAACCATTTCCTCTAACTTCTTGATTCTCTGTTTAAGTCCTCTGATGACTACCCCTTCTCCCGACCCATGGGTGGGAGAGGTTTGGGACAGAGATGGCTTCATTTTTATGTTCTCCCTCTCACAGAATATAGAAAGAAGACGAGAAAGAGGAAAAAAAAAGAAAAGAAAAAAACTTCTAATTTACCTTCACACAGAATTTTTATATCTCCATATAAGTGCTATTTAGTGACTCAGTTTGTCTCCTTTCTGATAACACACATCTTAACTTAAAAACTTGACCATGGTAATTTAAGTATAAAAAGAAAAAGAAAAACAAAAGTCAAACCTGAAGGAAAATTCGAATTTGTGTTCGAGGTGGCACCCACCTGTTTCTGTTATATATTCTTCCTAACTGATAAACTGACTTGCTAACCAAGATATGTTATCACGGGATTTAGACTTTACATTTAACTCAATATATATACAAAATAACAAAATAGTAAAAGAGAAAGCTAAAAGAAAAGCAAAAAAAATGAAGAAAATAGGACTGCTGTACTACTTGGCAACTTAACTCAGTACTGTTGACAGGTGGGTATTTGGTAATTTTTTTTTCTTTTATTATTCAATTTTTTCGTGTATCAAACTAACTAACTAGTTAATATAAATGGGAAGGATACTGATTTTAACAATATATAGAACCACGGGATCAGGTAAAACGGCTTAAGAGCTTTCCCCAGTTTACACAAAAAATTAGGTAATGTGGTGTGATGGCTCCACGTCTGGCAACTCTTCTAGATTTCCCTCAAGGCAGAAACTGGATGGCAGCTTCTCTCTCTTCCTCACGAAAAAGTTCTCAATTTTTTTTCCTTTAATATGAACAGTCTTGTCTTACAACAAATATTAGTTTTTGTACTCACAATACTCTGCAGGATTTCAGATTTATGGAAATTATGGTAAAGTTTTCCACTAAGCACTTTAGTCACTCGAAACAGTTAAAAATTTAAGAGGAGCAATTCCGTGTGTCACTGAACGCGCGTGTGTGTGTGTGTGTGTGTGTGTGTGATTACCTAATTGTGATTACCTAATTGTGTTTACGGGAAATAGCCCAAAGCTCGTATCTTCCCGTCTCCTGATCGGTTCCATTTTATACTTAGTGATACTTATCATACCTGTCCTTAAAACTATGGATTGAGATAGCATTAACTACCTCCTCGCTTAGCCAATTCCAATTATCAACTACTCTTACACTGAAAAAGTATTTCCTTACATCCTGCAAAGAAGTTTTCTTACCAAGCTTCAAACTATGACCTCTAGTTCTAGAGCCAGCCATATCAAAATATCGATCCCAATCCACTCTATCATAACCATGAAGAAATTTAAAGACTGTCACCATATCCCCCCTCACTCTTCTAGCTTCGAGTGATGGTAAGTCTAATTCCCTCAGCCTCTCATCATAACTGAGATTGCGTATTTCTGGCACCAGTTTCGTGGCATGTCTTTGAACTTTTTCAAGCTTAGCTATGTGCTTTTTCAAGTGCGGATTCCAAAAGGGGGCTGCATATTCGAGTTTTGGCCTCACATAGGTTACATAAATATTTCTGAACATTTCCTTGTCCATGTGCCTGAAGGCTACCCTTACATTTGATGAGAATGCATATGCTGCCCTTACTATGCCATTTATATGTATTTCTGGAGACAAATCTGCCAGTATCTTTACTCCTAGATCTCTCTCATTTTCTGTCTCTTGAAGTTGTACTCCAGCCACCGAGTAGTCAAGCTTGGGCCTTCTTGCACTTGTACCCATTCTCATTACCTTACATTTTGAAGTATTGAATTTCATTAGCCACTTCTCTGACCACTCATGCAGATTATTTAGATCCTCCTGAAGTTCTCTACCATTGTTCTCGTTTTTTACTTTCTTCACAATCTTTGCATCATCTGCAAACATATTCATGAATGAATTTACAGACTCTGGTAGGTCATTTACATATACAAGGAACAAAAGTGGCCCTAAAACTGAACCCTGTGGAACTCCACTACTAACTCTTCTCCATTCACACACTGAGTGTCTGTGTGAGTGCATGTGTGGGTGTATGTGCATATATGTGTGTGTGATTAGCTAATGCCCTATGCTCGTAACTTTGCTTATCCTGGTCAGTTCTATTTAGGTACTCAGTGATACTTATTATATTAGTCCTTAAAGCTATGAATTGAGTTAGCTTAAACTACTTCCTTGCTTAGCGAATTCCAATCATCAACTACTCTTACACTAAAAAGTACTTCCTTACATCCTGCAAAGAAGTTTTCTTACGATGCTTCCAACTATGACCTCTGGTTCCAGAGCCAGCCATATCAAAATATCAATCGCTATCCACTTAGTTAAAACCATGAAGGAATTTAAAAACCGTCATCATATCCCTACTCATTCTTCTAGGTTCGTGTTATGGTAAGTCTAATTCCCTCAGCATCTCTTCATATCTGAGATTGTGCAATTCTGGCACCAGTTTCGTGACATGTCTTTGAACTTTTTTCAGCTTATGTATGAGCTTTTTCAAGTGTGGATTCCAAAAGGGGACTGCATATTCAAGCTTTGGCCTCACATAAGTTACGTATTTCTGAACATTTCCTTGTCCATGTATCTGAAGGCTAACTTAGCTGTTGCTAATATATATATATATATATATATATATATATATATATATATATATATATATATATATATATATATATATATATATATATATATATATATATATATATATATATATATATATATATATATATATATATATATATATATATATATATATATATATATATATATATATATATATATATATATATATATATATATATATATATATATATATATATATATATATATATATATATATATATATATATATATATATATATATATATATATATATATATATATATATATATATATACATACATACATACATACATACATACATACATACATACATACATACATACATACATACATACATACTAAAGGGGAATGTGGCAGTAAAAGAGGCTGTAAAGGTGGTGGCACTGAAAAACATACAAACAGTTGACTATAAAGAGTCAATAATCGAAAAAATGAAAGACGTTGTGATGGAAAGGGCAAACCCACTCATCAGACAGGCACTTGATAAGGAGAAGACAGTGGTAATCTCAGGCATAAGCGAGTCCCAGGAGCCAACATGGCAGGGGAGACTTGAAGAAAATAAAGCTAACATTGTAGACCTGATAAGAAAGCTTGGAGTAGTATGTGGTCCTGACGATATTGTAAACATACACCAACTAGGTAAATATTCGAGGGAAGGAAAGCCGAGACCAACAAAAGTAACCTTTGAGAGAGGGGAAACATGTAGGGAAATATTGTTGAGAAAAAAAAGTCTAAAAGACCTTCAAGAATTCAAAGAAGTGTTCATTAGACAATACAGAACACAGGAAGAGATGGGAAAGATCAAAAACTTGTTGCAAGAGGCAAGAAGGTTAAATGATGAAAGAAATGAAGAAGAGAAGAAAAATTTTCATTACAGAGTTCTTCCAGACAAAGGGGAGATAAATAAGATAATGACAGAAGATCAGGGGATGGGGCCTCATTAAGATTGTTATACACAAATGCTGATGGATTAGCTGGTAAGGCAGTAGAAGTAAAAGATAGGATTCACAACAGTAAGGCAGATATAGTAGCAATTACAGAAACTAAGTTGAGTGAGGACATAAACAGTGTCACAGTTTTTCCTAAGGGTTTCAGAATACTAAGGGTTGAAAGATCTGAGAGGACTGGTGGAGAGATAGCACTGCTCATAAGTGAAAGGATTCAAGTTGAAGAAATAAACTTGGCTATAGAAAGTGAGTTCAAGGAATTTCTTGTTGCTCGCATAAATACTGGGTCAGAGAGCATTATAATAACTGTTGTATACAACCCACCAAGGAACCAAAATAGGCTTGAAGTTTATGAGGAAAGTCATATAGGTACTATTGAAGTCATAAACTCAGTTGTTAACATGGCACGGGTTAAAAAATGTAGGATTTTGATTATGGGAGACTTTAATCATAAAGAGATAGATTGGATAAATCTTGACCCACACAGTGGTGAGGACTCATTCGGGGCAAGAGTCCTAGATTGCATACAAGGGAATTTCCTACACCAACATGTAATGGAACCAACAAGGGCCAGGGGTGGGGATGAGCCATCACTACTTGATCTAGTGTTCACAGATAATGTGTTGGATATTGAAAAAAATTGAGTATGAACCACCAATTGAAAAGAGTGACCACTGTGTGTTGTTGATGGAGTATATCATTGAAGATATTCTTCCTGAGAGTAGAGGCACTGAGGACATGAGGAGGAACTATCCGAAAGGAGATTACATCAAAATGAATGAGCTTTTTGCAGTTCTTGACTGGAGAACCTTATTTTACAACAAATCTGTACAAGAAATGTATGACATCTTTTGTGAGAAATATAGGAAGATAGTAGATTGCTGCATACCTGTCACCAAAGTAGGTGTAATTCATGCCAGAGAGAAATGGTTCGATAATGGGTGTAAAAGAGCTAAGGAGTGGAGAGACAAATGCTGGAAAAGGTATAGGAGGAGAAAAAACATAAATGCCTGGCAAACCTACAAAAGAGCAAGAAATGACTACCTAAGTAAAAGGAGAGAGGCAGAGAGAGACTATGAGAGGAACATCACCAGGAAGGCTAAAGAAAATCCCAAGCTTTTCCACAGCTTTATCAGAGGAAAACTGAAGGTAAAAGAACAGGTTTTAAGGCTAAAGAGAGCGGATGGAAGCATCACTGAGACGGATGAAGAGATCTGCAAAGAATTGAACAAGGAGTTTCAGTCAGTATTTACAGTAGAAAATACCCCACCCCCTCAGATTGCAGTGATAGAAGCTCAAGGGCCGGTATTAGAGAACATCAACCTTACAGCCACAGAGGTATGCAAAGCGCTGATGGATTTAGATGTTCATAAAGCTACAGGTCCTGATGACATATCCCCTCATGTGCTTAAAAAATGCGCAAACTCAATATCAGTGGCACTAAGTATCATATTTAAAAAGTCACTGGAGTCAGGGGAGATTCCAAGATGCTGGAAACAAGCAAATGTGATACCTATCTTCAAAAAGGGAAGGAGGGATACGGCTCTGAACTATAGACCAGTTTCCTTGACCAGCATAGTTTGCAAAGTTATGGAGAAACTACTAAGGAAACATATCTCTCTTCACTTGGAATCCTTCAACTTTTTGTCAGTGAGGTGACATGGCTTCAGAGAAGGTAGATCAACAGTAACAAACTTATTAGAATTTTATGATGAGGTAAGCCAAATCTTACAGGAAAGAGAGGGCTGGGCAGATTGCATATTCCTAGACTTCCAGAAATCAATTGACACTGTTCCACATGGGAGACTTATTAGGAAGCTGCAATCAATGGCTAGAATAGGTGGAAATGTCTTGGAATGGATAAAAACTTACTTAGAAGGAAGGGAACAGAGGGTTAGAGTAAGACACTCAGTGTCTGAATGGAGAAGAGTTAGTAGTGGAGTTCCACAGGGTTCAGTTTTAGGGCCACTTTTGTTCCTTGTATATGTAAATGACCTACCAGAGTCTGTAAATTCATTCATGAATATGTTTGCAGATGATGCAAAGATTGTGAAGAAAGTAAAAAACGAGAACAATGGTAGAGAACTCCAGGAGGATCTAAATAATCTGCATGAGTGGTCAGAAAAGTGGCTAATGAAATTCAATACTTCAAAATGTAAGGTAATGAGAATGGGTACAAGTGCAAGAAGGCCCAAGCTTGACAACTTCAAGAGACAGAAAATGAGAGAGATCTAGGAGTAAACATACTGGCAGATTTGCCTCCAGAAATACATATAAATGGCATAGTAAGGGCAGCATATGCATTCTTATCAAATGTAAGGGTAGCCTTCAGACACATGGACAAGGAAATGTTCAGAAATATTTATGTAACCTATGTGAGGCCAAAACTCGAATATGCAGCCCCCTTTTGGAATCCGCACTTGAAAAAGATCTCAGTTATGATGAGAGGCTAAGGGAATTAGACTTACCATCACTCGAAGCTAGAAGAGTGAGGGGGGATATGGTGACAGTCTTCATATTCCTTCAT
>JAXCGZ010008710.1:0-2500 GCA_037179515.1 Halocaridina rubra
CTAATTGTGATTACCTAATTGTGTTTACGGGAAAGAGCCCAAAGCTCGTATCTTCCCGTCTCCTGATCGGTTCCATTTTTAGACTTAGTGATACTTATCATACCTGTCCTTAAAACTATGCATTGAGGTAGCATTAACTACCTCCTCGCTTAGCGAATTCCAATTATCAACTACTCTTACACTGAAAAAGTATTTCCTTACATCCTGCAAACAAGTTTTCTTCCGAAGCTTCAAACTATGACCTCTAGTTCTAGAGCCAGCCATATCGAAATATCGATCCCTATCCACTCTATCATAACCATGAAGGAATTTAAAGACTGTCACCATATCCCCCCTTACTCTTCTAGCTTCGAGTGATGGCAAGTCTAATTCCCTCAGCCTCTCATCATAACCGAGATTGCGTATTTCTGGCACCAGTTTCGTGGCATGTCTTTGAACTTTTTCAAGCTTAGCTATGTGCTTTTTCAAGTGCGGATTCCAAAAGGGGGCTGCATATTCGAGTTTTGGCCTCACATAGGTTACATAAATATTTCTGAACATTTCCTTGTCCATGTGCCTGAAGGCTACCCTTACATTTGATAAGAATGCATATGCTGCCCTTACTACGCCATTTATATGTATTTCTGGAGACAAATCTGCCAATATGTTTACTCCTAGATCTCTCTCATTTTCTGTCTCCTGAAGTTGTACTCCAGCCACCGAGTAGTCAAGCTTGGGCCTTCTTGCACTTGTACCCATTTTCATTACCTTACATTTTGAGGTATTGAATTTCATGGTTGTGTGCGTGTGCGCGCGCGCGCGCGTGTGTGTGTGTGTGTGTGTGTGTGAGTGTGTGTGTGTGTGTGTGTGTGTTTGGGTGGGTGGTTGGGTGGGTGGGGGATATTTGGGCGGGTGGGGATAGGTGGTTGGGTGGGTGGTGGATAAGTGGGTGGGTGGGGGATTGGTGGGTAGTGGATTAGTTTGTGGGGGATGGGTGGGTTGTTGGGTGGGGAATGGGTGGGTTGGTGGGTGGGGAATGGGTGGGTTTGTGGGTGGGGGCTTGGTGGGTGGGTGGGTGATTGGTGTGTGAGTGGGGGAAGGGTAGGTTGGTGTGTGTGTGTGTGTGTGTAGGTATGTGTGTGTGTGTGTGCGTGGGTGTGCGTGTGTTTGAGTGTGTGGTTGTGTGTGTGTGTGCGTGCGTGTGTGTGTGTGTGTGTGTGATAATGTAATTGTGATTACCTAATTGTGTTTACGGGAAAGAGCCCAAAGCTCGTATCTTCCCGTCTCCTGATCGGTTCCATTTTGTACTTAGTGATACTTATCATACCTGTCCTTAAAACTATAGATTGAGATATCATTAACTACCTCCTCGCGTGTGTGGTTGTGTGTGTGTGCGCGCGGGGGATAGGTGGGTGGGTGAGGGATAGGTGGGTGGGTGGGTGGTGGATAGGTGGGTGAGAGGGAGATTGGTGGGTAGTGGATTAGTTTGTGGGGGATGGGTGGGTTGGTGTTTGGGGGATTGGGTGGGTTGGTGGGTGGGGGGGATTGGTGGGTTGGTGGGTGGGGATGGGTGGATTTGTGGGTGGTGGGTGGTTGGGTGATTGGTGGTTGAGTGGGGGAGGGGTAGGTTGGTGTGATTACCTAATTGTGATTACCTAATTGTATTTACGGGAAAGAGCTCAAAGCTCGTATCTTCCTGTCTCCTGATCAGTTCCATTTTGTACTTAGTGATACTTATCATACCTGTCCTTAAAACTATGGATTGAGATAGCATTAACTACCTCCTCGCTTAGCCAATTCCAATTATCAACTACTCTTACACTGAAAAAGTATTTCTTTACATCCTGCAAAGAAGTTTTCTTACCAAGCTTCAAACTATGACCTCTAGTTCTAGAGCCAGCCATATCAAAATATCGATCCCTATCCACTCTATCATAACCATGAAGGAATTTAAAGACTGTCACCATATCCCCCTCAATCTTCTAGCTTCGAGTGATGGTAAGTCTATTTCCCTCAGTCTCTCATCATAACTGAGATTGCGTATTTCTGGCACCAATTTCTTGGCATTTCAAGCTTAGCTATGTGCTTTTTCAAGTGCGGATTCCAAAAGGGGGCTGCATACTCGAGTTTTGGCATCACATAGGTTACATAAATATTTCTGAACATTTCCTAGTCCACGTGCCTGAAGGCTACCCTTACATTTGATAAGAATGCATATGCTGCCCTTACTATGCCATTTATATGTATTTCTGGAGACAAATCTGCCAGTATGTTTACTCCTAGATCTCTCTCATTTTCTGTCTCTTGAAGTTGTACTCCAGCCACCGAGTAGTCAAGCTTGGGCCTTCTTGCACTTGTACCCATTCTCATTACCTTACATTCTGAAGCATTGAATTTCATTAGCCAATTTTCTGACCACTCATGCAGACTATTTAGATCCTCCTGAAGTTCTCTACTATTGTTCTTGTTTCCTGCTTTCTTCACAATCTTTGCATCATCTGAAAACATATTCATGAATGAA
>JAXCGZ010008710.1:7500-10000 GCA_037179515.1 Halocaridina rubra
TATATATATATATATATATATATATATATATATATATATATATATATATATATATATATATATATATACTATATATATATATATATATATATATATATATATATACATAGATATATATGATAGATAGATAGATAGATAGATAGATAGACATATAGAGCGATAGATAGACTCTCAGACAGACAGTATATATATATATATATATATATATATATATATATATATATATATATATATATATATATATATATATATATATATATATATATATATATATATATATATATATATATATATATATATATATATATATATATATGAATCATTTTTTACCCCGACCGGGACTCGAACCTAGGACTTATGATTACTAAGTCAAGGCGCTACCACTACACCACAGAAGGTTAAAAGGAATCCAACCTTATAGCTTATATCTGCTATACTTTGGAATGAACGCATTCTATCTGAATGCCACTATGTTCATATTACAGATTCCCCAACCTCACTCGTGGCTTCATTTTAGCATTTAATTCAATTCCCAATCTGTATTTGCATAATGAAATGCACACCTATAATTAGAATGTACTATTTTGCGAAGTAATTGATATTCAAGGCTAACAAGAAATTTGAATGAAATAAAGTTTTCATTAGCCTGCGGCAGTCGGACCTCATTTTAAAATATCCTTGGCCGCCTACCATGTGGGTGACCCAAGCAGGGTAGAAGGGGGGAAATGTGGCACCCCTTTATCCCCCAAAGAGCTAAGAGGAGTGGTTAAGGTATGTGTGGTTCGTTGTGAATGCGTGTTTCTTGGCTCGGCCACCCCCCTTTACAAAGGGGAATGATGCCATGCGTTTATGTATGTATATGTATATACACACTTCGACTGTCTTTTAAAAATATTGCTCTCCCATTACATAAATAACATTCTTACAACATACGCAGTGTATTCAGGCTTTGCTTTTCAAATATAAATGCTTCATTACTCCTGCAATTTATTTTAGTAAAAAGTAAGACATGTATATATATATATATATATATATATATATATATATATATATATATATATATATATATATATATATATATATATATATATATATATATATATATATATATATATATATAATATATATATATATATATATATATATATATATATATATATATATATATATATATATATATATATATATATATATATATATATATATATATATATATATATATATATATATATATATATATATATATATATATATATATATATATATATATATATATATATATATATATATATATATATATATATATATATATATATATATATATATATATATATATATATATATATATATATATATATATATATATATATATATATATATATATATATATATATATATATATATATATATATATATATATATATATATATATATATATATATATATATATATATATATATATATATATATATATATATATATATATATATATATATATATATATATATATATATATATATATATATATATATATATATATATATATATATATATATATATATATATATATATATATATATATATATATATATATATATATATATATATATATATATATATATATATATATATATATATATATATATATATATATATATATATATATATATATATATATATATATATATATATATATATATATATATATATATATATATATATATATATATATATATATATATATATATATATATATATATATATATATATATATATATATATATATATATATATATATATATATATATATATATATATATATATATATATATATATATATATATATATATATATATATATATATATATATATATATATATATATATATATATATATATATATATATATATATATATATATATATATATATATATATATATATATATATATATATATATATATATATATATATATATATATATATATATATATATATATATATATATATATATATATATATATATATATATATATATATATATATATATATATATATATATATATATATATATATATATATATATATATATATATATATATATATATATATATATATATATATATATATTGGTTAATGTAATGGTAGAGATTCTGATCGAGGGCAGGCAGGTTGTGTGCAATGGCTATGCGGGCTGTTTCTTTTAAATTCAAAAGAATTGTCCAAGCGGCATGGCACATTGCAAGTGCACAAGAGAAACCAACAGTATTATAGGTATTTCAAAGTAATAGTATTCGTTAGAGACAAACAATGATTTCAAACATGGTGGCCGGACTGTAGAGGAAAAGTATATGAATTCAAAATAAGTTTTGTGATAGGTTCGATGCGGTATCTAATATGGCAGACCCTTCACATGTAAAGGATTCGAAATAATATATAGACTGTACGAAGTTCATAACAGAAAACTAAAACAGGCTTAAGATTATTTTTATTAAAGACAAC
>JAXCGZ010008710.1:17500-25093 GCA_037179515.1 Halocaridina rubra
CTTTAGATAAATCAACAAGCATTGCGATTTCAGATTGCCTCCGTTTGGAGATTCATGTAACACTTCCTTAAAAAAAAAAAAAAATTGTTGACAAACCAGGAGTAATGCCATACTTCGTGTCGTTAAATTGAATTTTCTCTGACGCAGTATTAAGTATGTCTCAAAAATCTTTAGTAGTAGTAGTAGTAGTAGTAGTAGTAGTAGTAGTAGTAGTAGTAAAAATATCATGCTGATGTAATAATAATATATAATAATAATAATAATAATAATAATAATAATAATAATAATAATAATAATAATAATAATAATAATAATAATAATAATAATAATAATAATAATAATAATAATAATATATAATTAATTATTATTATTATTATTATTATTATTATTATTATTATTATTATTATTATTATTATTATTATTATTATTATTATTATTATTATTATTATTATGGAAAAACCCCATAGTAGAGTGGATGTTTTTCCTAGGTAATTGTACAATCTAAAGCTCGCTCTCTTTTGAATTATCTTTAAGATACCCAGGCTGTAGAGCTTTGCAACAGTAGAGTACATCGGTATCTTGAAACACATTTAGTAAAATGCCAAACCTTGATATTGTACAATTGATTAATAAATGCATCTACCTTCCTAGGAGTTTCTTTTCCTTTAATGACCTGGTTACTGGCTTTTCATTTATAATAATAATAATAATAATAATAATAATAATAATAATAATAATAATAATAATAATAATAATAATAATAATAATAATAATAATAATAATAATAATAATAATAATAATAATAATAATTTTAAAAGAATGTCAAGAGCACCGGCCCTAAAGCATTTATTTTATTTCTCTTAGAAGAATGATCATTTATTTTGATAGCAGACAATCATCCAGGATCGGAAAAAAAAAAACCCGGTACCAAATAGGTCTTAGCTGCAAATAAAAACGAGCCATCATCCCCATTTTTTCAGCTAGCATATTATTTACTCTGTGAGTCTTTTCTTTATTGAATTTAACAGTGAGTCGTCTCTTTATTCAACAATGTGAGTATTATTATGAATGTGACACCGGGACGGTAAAAAAAAATTGCCCTCATGAGGCCCGGGCACCAAGAAAACATTTTGGGAAAAGTATTAACTTAATAGCAAGGCATAAAGAAGAGAATTATAAAAAAAAATACATTCCAAAACTTCAGGGATGTTCGATGAAGTTATTTTGAATTTTTACCTAAACCCAGATAAAAGAGAGAGAGAGAGAGAGAGAGAGAGAGAGAGAGAGAGAGAGAGAGAGAGAGAGAGAGAGAGAGAGAGAGAGAGAGAGAGAGAGAGAGAGAGAGAGAGAGAGAGCAAACTATTGAAAGAAAGATGAGTAAGGTGCTGAATTTCTGAAAGAGTCTGTTGAAAGAGGTACTAAATTATTCTGCATTTGATTCAAATGGGTTAGAAAATTTTGTTCTCTAGACACCTCCTTGTGGTTTCCTCTCTCTCTCTCTCTCTCTCTCTCTCTCTCTCTCTCTCTCTCTCTCTCCTCTCTCTCTCTCTCTCTCTCTCTCTCTCTCTCTCTCTCTCTCTCTCCTCTCTCTCTCTCTCTCTCTCTTTTGGATGAAGGGGTCTTTGGGTTCTTAAGATGAGTGAGCCCTCGGTGCTCATATCCTGTAATGGTCTGTAAAACTTGGCTTCTGCCCCCATCAAAGAGAGATTGCGCGAATGAGTACGAAAGCGCATTGCAGTCTGGCAGTTTTGGATTTTGTTGTTGTATTTTTTACTCAAACGCCACACTTCGGATATTGAAAAATAATTTGTATTTAAGTTTCTAATTAATACTTTCTAAAACTTCCATTTTAAATTTCAATAAATGTCTTCTTAATAGTCATTTCTTGGACGCAAATGCCCAGAGAAATATGCTAAAAAAAACTTTAGCTACTACAATATTACTACTATTACTTCTTCTCTACTACTACTACTACTACTACTACTACTACTACTACTACTACTATACTACTACTACCCCTGCTGTTGCTGTTTTATTCATATTCGATCATTATTATTATTATTATTATTGTTATTATTATTATTATTATTATTATTATTATTATTATTATTATTATTATTATTATTATTATTATTATTATTATTATTGTTATTATTATTATTATTATTATTATTATTATTATTATTATCATTATTATTATTATTATTATTATTATTGTTATTATTATTATTATTATTATTATTATTATTATTATTATTATTATTATTATTATTATTATTATTCTTATTATTATTACTACTATTATTATTATTATTATTATTATTATTATTATTATTATTATTATTATTATTATTATTATTATTATTATTATTATTATTATTATTATTATTAGTAGTAGTAGTAGTAGTAGTAGTAGTAGTAGTAGTAGTAGTAGTAGGAGCAGTAGCAGCAGCAGAATTTTGTAATTAAAAGTTTGCTTGTATATGGATATCAATTTGTTATCCACTCACTGCTCACCCGAAAGCTTGGTAGGCATCTGGGTGAGCAGACGAGACTTTCGGCTGCTCTCTACCGAGAAAGTCAGTCCCATGTAGACTTTCTCGTAAAGTGTGTCTTGAGTAAATCGTTACCTCCCATTGGCTTGCTAGGGGGCGACTCTGCTAATGAGTACCTTCTTGACACAGCTTCCCGAAGGTTATAGATTTGCTGATACCAAATCCAAGCAAAGTGTCAGGTTGGAACGAGACATCCGCCACACCTCTCTCTACAAGATGACACAAAAGCTGGTGGGCTACCAGCCCCAGCGTCGTGGTGGTAATTTTTCAAACTTATAGAAGCGTTATGTCTCAGTGCCATAACTTTAAATTACAGCTGAGATATTAGCATTCTACTAATGATCAAGTGATGTAACTTGAGATATAAATTCACAATGAATCGCTATTAAACAAATAGAAAGTTTTGGTAAAGTATGACATTTATCATCATCGACCTGCCATATACATTTTGACCTCGGGAGGGTTGGCCAAGTCAAAGCACTCATCCATTCGCCTGAAAGGTAATTCGCTCCATCTCTCTCGTCTAAGTTCTATTGCGATAATGGATCACAGCCTATCCCCCCACCACATTGCATGGGCCATCCACTGAGTAAGTGGGCAAGTCCCACCTTCCATGGAGTCTCACAGTTAGTACTGCTTCGCCTGTAAGTCAGTAATGAAAAAGTAGTGTCATTTATTTCTTCGTCATGGCTGTAAATAGATACCTCCCATACTATTCCATTAGTGACGATGAACTTATAAGGCTAACAAACAACGACAAAGTACTTCCCAATTATTTATGTATCAATGAGCTTGATAAGATGATATTTAACCCACTTGATCTTGAAAATGAAATAGATTTGTTTTTGAATAATATGAGAAACGCAACCAACACTTTTTCAATTTATATATACTTAAATGAACTGTATTCAAATTTAAATAAATCTAATGCATTTTCGGTTTTGTGCATGAACATTAGAAGTCTTGCCAATAATCTTCAAATATATGTCGATCAATGTTTAACAGAAAATAATATATGTGATGTAATGTGTTTTTCGGAGACTAGGCTGGATAATGATATTGAATCATTGTATAATATAACAGGGTACAATATGTTCACTCAGAACAGAGACAGGAAAGTATTAGATTTTGATGAAAACTCACATGATTCATTAACTGAGAACCTAGATTCTTTTCTTTTATATTTTTAGCCACCGAAGTATCGTGATAAATTATTGAGTATGTTAAAAATGCACATTGATAAAAAAAATATATCAAAACAAATATACAACTTGTTAGATATGTAAATGAATGACCCCTTGTGAATATGAGATTGTGTTATTCTCTATACTTATTAGCTTGCATAATGAATATGACCTTGTTGAATATGAATTTAAATATATAATTATATGAGGCCGCAATAGGTTTCGTGTGGCATTTGACTGTTACAAAACCTGTAGGTGTAGCATTATAAGTAATCACAAATAAATGGGAAAAAAATTCTGTATTAAAAAGAAATAAAAACATGTGAGAAATATGATATTTCCTTAGTATTTGCATGCATGAGTACTAAAACCTGCCAAGTACATTAGCATGAATGCCTTCTTGAACTGCCAAGCGTATTAGAAATATTGATGCCTCCTTGAATTGCCAAGTGTATTTAAATTGATGCCTGCTTAAAAGTGCCAAATGCGTTTGGTTGGATGCCTTTTTAAAAATGCCAACTACATTAGTGTATTTAAATTGATGCCAGCTTAAGAGTGCCAGATATGTTTTGCTTGGATGCCTTTTTAAAAATGCCAACTGCAATATCATTGTTGCCGACTTAAAGACACCAAGTGCCATAGTGCGTTTTCGATGCTACCTGACGAAATTGATATAGGCTTTATTTTAAAAGGAGAATAAGTAAATATATAAACGTATTATGACCTTTGACATCTCGGCTTACCCAGCATTTATACCCACTGGTGCCACTCTCGCCTCCCTTCCCAGCTACTACTCATCTCCAGCCACCGTTACTGCAACTTCATCCTTAATTAAAGACAAACACAAGGATGCGAGAGAGAGACGAACCTTTTTGTTACTCGATCAAGGCATCTATTTTTCTTTTAAATGCAACCTTTAAGGGTCTAAGAACAACATGCGAGAGACACGTCCCGTCGCTTTTGTACGTGGCATTATTACTCTTAAATTACCCGAAAATGGAAGTGCCTGATTGGAAATCGTGCCTGATTGGACTGGGAGTTAGCGGCGGCAGTACCAGCTGGGAATCTCAATTCAATTTATAACGATCACCGCTTTGATGCTTATGTTGTTGTTGTTGTTGCTTCTGTTGCTTCTGTTGCTGAAAAAGTGCTGCTGAGTGCTATCGATGCTGCTGCTCATGAGACTTCTTTGTGTTTTAATTGTGTGTGTGTGTGAATAAAAGAGATAGATAGATAGATAGATAGATAGATAGATAGATAGATAGATAGATAGATAGATAGATAGATAGATAGATAGATAGATAGATAGATAGATAGATAGATAATAGTTGATAGATAGATAGATAGATAGAGAGAGAGAGAGAGAGAGAGAGAGAGAGAGAGAGAGAGAGAGAGAGAGAGAGAGAGAGAGAGAGAGAGAGAGAGAGAGAGGAGAGAGAGAGAGAGAGAGAGAGAGAGAGAGAGAGAGAGAGAGAGAGATTTATAATTAGTAAAAAAAATAAAGCCTTATGTACAGTAAGGAAGGAATGAGGGTTTAAGTAAGATATATACTTAGAAAGAAGTAGACTATGGCTAAAGGATATATTTCCTGAAAATCTTATATAGTCGTATTTGATGAAATCTTTCTTGTGATTTCTACCAGCTATATAAAATATCATTGTTCAATATTCCACTGAGGATGATCTTGTCAAGTTTTACTCGTCTCTTGCCGAAGGTGAACTCTATGCAATAATCTCCAAAGAGCCTAAACAGAAACAGCGACCCTATTTGAATATGGAATAGCTGTCGACATAGAAATTGACGTCTTAAGCCTTTTTTAAAAGATATTTATGGTCCCTTCTAACTGCCTCAAAATAGCAAAGCAAATTTTTGCATGTGTGTGCGCGTCTAAGAGGGCTGAAAATCCAGTTGTCTGGTTTAGATGCGAGCTTATTACCAGTCGAGCCAAGTGAGGAGAGAGAGAGAGAGAGAGAGAGAGAGAGAGAGAGAGAGGAGAGAGAGAGAGAGAGAGAGAGAGAGAGAGAGAGAGAGAGAGAGAGAGAGAGAGAGAGAGAGAGATAGATAGATAGATAGATAGAGAGATGAGAGAGAGAGAGAGAGAGAGAGAGAGAGAGAGAGAGAGAGACATGCACAGAGATAGATAGATAGATAGATAGATAGATAGATAGATAGATAGATAGATAGATAGATAGTTAGAGAGAGAGAGAGAGAGAGAGAGAGAGAGAGAGAGAGAGAGTTAATGTAATGATTGAGTTAGTAGAAGGGAGAGAGGGAAGAACGCAGAGAGAAGAGAGAGCGAGAAAGAGAAAGGAGGAGGGAGAGAGAGAGAGAGAGAGAGAGAGAGTTACACTGCAAGCCCATTAATAATATGAAGGAATTTATTAATGGAGTTGTCATAGTTTAAGCGCATTTTCATTTTTGTGTTGATTTTGTTATTTTCTCTTTGATTTTGTTTTTTTTCTGGATCTCAAATATATGTAATATACCCATTATATATAGCTCGTAGCATTATATTTACTTGTGTGTGTATTTCAGGATCAGTTCCAGAGTAGGCACCTGATGTTATTTCTAGGTGCTTAATCTGGTATTGAGGCTAGAGGCAGGTTAGGTTAGATTGACCTTCCTTTTTTCTTAGCCTTAGGCTAAGGATTGATACTACGTCACAGACTCCCTTTTCCACAAAGGGCTAGGACATGGCCTTCATGTGAAAGAATTTTTTGGTTTTGAAAAGTGAGACCGTTTTCCTGAGTGAATGCTCTTCTTAACCTCAGACCGTGGTGCGCCGTGAACCCACAAGCTGACGAATCAAAGTCGCGAGCGTTCCCACTCCGCCATGGTAGCCACACCACATTTCGAGAATAAGCACCTAAAAAAGACATCAGGTGCCAATTCTGGGACAGATTTTTGTTTGTCATTTTCCTTGGTAACTAAGTCTAGACTAGATCAGACAATTCTAGGTATAATATATGTTCTTTTTTAATTTTGTACAGTACATCATAGACACGGAAGAACATTCCATAATATTCAATAACATGATTCAGTAACTTAAATATCTATTTAGTGTTTGTTTGTTTTTTTAATCCATAGGAATACTCATACCAAGCTAGTTTGTTAATGATGTCATTCTATGCACGTGGGTTGAAATAATTAATATCTTCATGTGTTTGTGTGTACGTATGTGAGAATATTTTTCTTATAGTTTTTATAGAGTGGCGATACTGTTAGATTGAAAAGTTGGTCTATAAGTCCATTTATGCGAAACAGGAACATGTCACACATTTATCCACGTGTCGGTACTGCTGTGAAACGTAGAAACAAAAGTAAGAAATATTCCACAAAATTGCGTCAGGAAGGGAAGGACCCACAAATATTTGGCGAGGAACACACAGCGGCTTCATATATATCTATATATATAACCTTTTGTATACTCCTAGAATTTTTTTTTTTAAAGTAATAATCAGCGTCTTAATTTATTTTTGTTTGTTTTGACCTTTTTTTTTAATTTCTTGCCATAATTGCTTCTCTCTTTATTTTATTTATTTATTTATTTATTTATTTATTTATTTTTTGTTTTTTTTGGGTGGTCCGGTACGAGTTTTTTTTTCCTTTTTTTTTCCCTTGCAAAGAGTTGCATCCGAATTAGGATTTTTTTTATTTGCTTATTTTTAGGTATTTATTAATTTTTTTACGTCATGTTTTCGCCTCTGAGTCTCTGAAGACAAGAAAATTACCTGGCTGACGGGAAACCACACGCATATTCTCTCTCTCTCTCTCTCTCTCTCTCTCTCTCTCTCTCTCTCTCTCTCTCTCTCTCTCTCTCTCTCTCTCTCTCTCTCTCTCTCTCTCTCTCTCTC
>JAXCGZ010008711.1:0-25062 GCA_037179515.1 Halocaridina rubra
GAGTGAGGGGGGATATGGTGACAGTCTTTAAATTCCTTCATGGTTATGATAGAGTGGATAGGGATCGATATTTTGATATGGCAGGCTCTAGAACTAGAGGTCATAGTTTGAAGCTTCGTATGAAAACTTCTTTGCAGGATGTAAGGAAATACTTTTTCAGTGTAAGAGTAGTTGATAATTGGAATTGGCTATGCGAGGAGGTAGTTAATGCTATCTCAATCCATAGTTTTAAGGACAGGTATGATAAGTATCACTAAGTCTAAAATGGAACCGATGAGGAGACGGGAAGATACGAGCTTTGGGCTCTTTCCCGTAAACACAATTAGGTAATCACAATTAGGTAATCACACACACACACACACACACACACACACACACACACACACACACACAATCAAACACACACACACACACACACACACACACACACACACCCACATACAAACAGTTGACTATAAAGAGACAGTAATCGAAAAAATGAAAGACGTTGTGATGGAAAGGGCAAACCCACTCATCAGACAGGCACTTGATAAGGAGAAGACAGTGGTAATCTCAGGCATAAGTGAATCCCAGGAGCCAACATGGCAGGGGAGACTTGAAGAAAATAAAGCTAACGTTGTAGACCTGATAAGAAAGCTTGGAGTAGTATGTGGTCCTGAGGATATTGTAAACATACACCAACTAGGTAAATATTCGAGGGAAGGAAAGCCGAGACCAACAAAAGTAACCTTTGAGAGAGGGGAGACATGTAGGGAAATATTGTTGAGAAAAAAAAGTCTAAAAGACCTTCAAGAATGCAAAGAAGTGTTCATTAGACGATACAGAACACAGGAAGAGATGGGAAAGATCAAAAACTTGTTGCAAGAGGCAAGAAGGTTAAATGATGAAGGAAATGAAGAAGAGAAGAAAAATTTTCGTTACGGAATACTTCCAGACAAAGGGGAGATAAAGAAGATAATGACAGAAGATCAGGGGATGGGGCCTCATTAAGATTGTTATACACAAATGCTGATGGATTAGCTGGTAAGGCAGTAGAATTAAAAGATAGGATTCACAACAGTAAGGCAGATATAGTAGCAATTACAGAGACTAAGTTGAGTGAGGACATAAACAGTGTCACAGTTTTTCCTAAGGGCTTCAGAATACTAAGGGTCGAAAGATCTGAGAGGACTGGTGGAGGGATAGCACTGCTCATAAGTGAGAGGATTCAAGTTGAAGAAATAAACTTGGCTATAGAAAGTGAGTTCAGGGAATTTCTTGTTGCTCGCATAAATACTGGGTCAGAGAGCATTATAATAACTGTTGTATACAACCCACCAAGGAACCAGAATAGGGTAGAAATTTATGAGGAAAGTCATATAGGTACGATTGAAGTCATAAACTCAGTTGTTAACATGGCGCGGGAGAAAAAATGTAGGATTTTGATTATGGGAGACTTTAATCATAAAGAGATAGATTGGATAAATCTTGACACACACAGTGGTGAGGACTCCTTTGGGGCAAGATTCCTAGATTGCGTACAAGGGAATTTCCTACACCAACATGTAATGGAACCAACAAGAGCCAGGGGTGGGGATGAGCCATCACTACTTGATCTGGTGTTCACAGATAATGTGTTGGATATTGAAAATATTGAGTATGAACCACCAATTGGAAAGAGTGACCACTGTGTGTTGTTGATGGAGTATATCATTGAAGACATTCTTCCTGAGAGTAGAGGCACTGAGGACATGAGGAGGAACTATCAGAAAGGAGATTACATCAAAATGAATGAGCTTTTTGCAGTTATTGACTGGAGAACCTTATTTTACAACAAATCTGTACAAGAAATGTATGACATCTTTAGTGAGAAATATGGGAAGATAGTAGATTGCTGCATACCTGTCACCAAAGTAGGTGTAATTCATGCCAGAGAGAAATGGTTCGATAATGGGTGCAAAAGAGCTAAGGAGTGGAGAGACAAATGCTGGAAAAGGTATAGGAGGAGAAAAAACATAAATGCCTGGCAAACCTACAAAAGAGCAAGAAATGACTACCTAAGTAAAAGGAGAGAGGCAGAGAAAGATTATGAGAGGGACATCACCAGGAAGGCTAAAGAAAATCCCAAGCTTTTCCACAGCTTTATCAGAGGAAAACTGAAGGTAAAAGAACAGGTTTTAAGGCTAAAGAGAGCAGATGGAAGCATCACTGAGACGGACGAAGAGATCTGCAAAGAATTGAACAAGGAGTTTCAGTCAGTATTTACAGTAGAAAATACCCCACCCCCTCAGATTGCAGTGATAGAAGCTCAAGGGCCGGTATTAGAGAACATCAACCTTACAGCCACAGAGGTATGCAAAGCGCTGATGGATTTAGATGTTCATAAAGCTACAGGTCCTGATGACATATCCCCTCATGTGCTTAAAAAATGCGCAAACACAATATCAGTGGCACTAAGTATCATATTTAAGGAGTCATTGGAGTCGGGGGAGATTCCAAGATGCTGAAAACAAGCAAATGTGATACCTATCTTCAAAAAGGGAAGGAGGGATACGGCTCTGAACTATAGACCAGTTTCCTTGACCAGCATAGATTGCAAACTTATGGAGAAACTACTAAGGAAACATATCTCTCTTCACTTGGAATCCTTCAACTTTTTGTCAGTGAGGCAACATGGCTTCAGAGAAGGAAGATCAACAGTAACAAACTTATTAGAATTTTATGATGAGGTAAGCCAAATCTTACAGGAAAGAGAGGGCTGGGCAGATTGCATATTCCTAGACTTCCAGAAAGCGTTTGACACTGTTCCACATGGGAGACTTATTAGGAAGCTGCAATCAATGGCTAGAATAGGTGGAAATGTCTTGGAATGGATAAAAACTTACTTAGAAGGAAGGGAACAGAGGGTTAGAGTAAGACACTCAGTGTCTGAATGGAGAAGAGTTAGTAGTGGAGTTCCACAGGGTTCAGTTTTAGGGCCACTTTTGTTCCTTGTATATGTAAATGACCTACCAGAGTCTGTAAATTCATTCATGAATATGTTTGCAGATGATGCAAAGATTGTGAAGAAAGTAAAAAACGAGAACAATGGTAGAGAACTTCAGGAGGATCTAAATAATCTGCATGAGTGGTCAGAAAAGTGGCTAATGAAATTCAACACCTCAAAATGTAAGGTAATGAGAATGGGTACAAGTGCAAGAAGGCCCAAGCTTGACTACTCGGTGGCTGGAGTACAACTTCAGGAGACAGAAAATGAGAGAGATCTAGGAGTAAACATACTGGCAGATTTGTCTCCAGAAATACATATAAATGGCGTAGTAAGGGCAGCATATGCATTCTTATCAAATGTAAGGGTAGCCTTCAGGCACATGGACAAGGAAATGTTCAGAAATATTTATGTAACCTATGTGAGGCCAAAACTCGAATATGCAGCCCCCTTTTGGAATCCGCACTTGAAAAAGCACATAGCTAAGCTTGAAAAAGTTCAAAGACATGCCACGAAACTGGTGCCAGAAATACGCAATCTCGGTTATGATGAGAGGCTGAGGGAATTAGACTTGCCATCACTCGAAGCTAGAAGAGTAAGGGGGGATATGGTGACAGTCTTTAAATTCCTTCATGGTTATGATAGAGTGGATAGGGATCGATATTTCGATATGGCTGGCTCTAGAACTAGAGGTCATAGTTTGAAGCTTCGGAAGAAAACTTGTTTGCAGGATGTAAGGAAATACTTTTTCAGTGTAAGAGTAGTTGATGATTGGAATTCGCTAAGCGAGGAGGTAGTTAATGCTACCTCAATCCATAGTTTTAAGGACAGGTATGATAAGTATCACTAAGTCTAAAAATGGAACCGATCAGGAGACGGGAAGATACGAGCTTTGGGCTCTTTCCCGTAAACACAATTAGGTAATCACAATTAGGTAATCACACACACACACACACACACACACACACACACACACACACACACACATATATATATATATATATATATATATATATATATATATATATATATATATATATATATATATATATATATATATATATATATATATATATATATATATATATATATATATATATATATATATATATATATATATATATATATATATATATATATATATATATATATATATATATATATATATATATATATATATATAAATATATATATATATATATATATATATATATATATATATATATATATATATATATATATATATATATATATATATATATATATATATATATATATATATATATATATATATATATATATATATATATATATATATATATATATATATATATATATATATATATATATATATATATATATATATATATATATATATATATATATATATATATATATATATATATATATATATATATATATATATATATATATATATATATATATATATATATATATATATATATATATATATATATATATATATATATATATATATATATACTCACATACACACATACACATACAAAGATATACATACACACATAGTCACACACACACACATGCACACACACACACTTCCTTTGTTGAGGCACTAATGGGGAATGTGGCAGTAAAAGAGGCTGTAAAGGTGGTGGCACTGGAAAACATACAAAAAGTTGACCATAAAGAGACAGTAATCATAAAAATGAAAGACGTTGTGATGGAAAGGGCAAATCCAATGATTAAACAGGCCCTTAATAAAGAGAAGACAGTGGTAATCTCAGGCATAAGCGAATCCCAGGAGCCAACATGGCAGGGGAGACTTGAAGAAAATAAAGCTAGGGTTGTAGACCCGATAAGAAAGCTTGGAGTAGTTTGTGGTCCTGAGGATATTGTAAACATTCACCAACTAGGCAAATATGCGAGGGAAGGAAAGCCGAGACCAACAAAAGTAACTTTTGAGAGAGGGGAAACATGTAGCGATATATTGATGAGAATAAAAGTCTAAAAGACCTTCAAGAATTCAAAGAAGTGTTCATTAGATGATACAGAACACAGGAAGAGATGGGAAATATAAAAAACTTGTTGCAAGAGGCAAGAAGGGTAAATGAGGAAAGAAATGAAGAAGACAAGAAACATTTTCATTTCAGAGTTCTTCCAGACAAAGGGGAGATAAAGAAGATAATGACAGAAGATCAGGGGATGGGGCCTCATTAAGATTGTTATACACAAATGCTGATGGATTAACTGGTAAGGCAGTAGAATTAAAATATAGGATTCACAACAGTAAGGCAGATATAGTAGCAATTACAGAGACTAAGTTGAGTGAGGACATAAACAGTGTAACAGTTTTTCCTAAGGGCTTCAGAATATTAAGGGTTGAAAGATCTGAGAGGACTGGAAGAGGGATAGCACTGCTCATAAGTGAAAGGATTCAAGTTGAAGAAATAAACTTGGCTATAGAAAGTGAGTTCAAGGAATTTCTTGTTGCTCGCATAAATACTGGGTCAGAGAACATTATAATAACTGTTGTATATAACCCACCAAGGAACCAGAATAGGGTAGAAGTTTATGAGGAAAGTCATATAGGTACTATTGAAGTCATAAACTCAGTTGTTAACATTGCACGGGAGAGAAAATGTAAGATTTTGATGATGGGAGATTTTAATCATAAAGAGATAGATTGAATAAATCTTGACCCACACAGTGGTGAGGACTCATTTGGGGCAAGATTCCTAGACTGCGTACAAGGGAATTTCCTGTACCAACAAGTAATGGAACCAACGAGGGCCAGGTGTGGGGTTGAGCCATCACTACTTGATCTAGTGTTTACAGATAATGTGTTGGATATTGAAAAAATTGAGAATGAGCCACCAATTGGAAAGTGTGACCACTGTGTGTTGTTGATGGAGTATATCACTGAAGATATTCTGCCTGAGAGTAGAGGCACTGAGGACATGAGGAGGAACTATCCGAAAGGAGATTACATCAAAATGAATGAGCTTTTTGCAGTTATTGACTGGAGAACCTTATTTTACAACAAATCTGTACAAGAAATGTATGACATCTTTTGTGAGAAATAAGGAAAGATAGTAGATTGCTGCATACCTTTCACCAAAGTAGGCGTAATTCATGCCAGAGAGAAATGGTTCGATAATGAGTGTAAAAGAGCTAAGGAGTGGAGAGACAAATGCTGGAAAAGGTGTAGGTGGAGAAAAAACATAAATGCTTGGCAAACCTACAAAAGAGCAAGAAATGACTACCTAAGTAAAAGAAGAGAGGCAGAGAGAGACTATGAGAGGGACATCACCAGGAAGGCTAAAGAAAATCCCAAGCTTTTCCACAGCTTTATCAAAGGAAAACTGAAGGTAAAAGAACAGGTTTTAAGGCTTAAGAGAGCTGATGGAAGCATCACTGAGACGGATGAAGAGATCTGCAAAGAATTGAACAAGGAGTTTCAGTCAGTATTTACAGTAGAAAATACCCCCACCCCCTCAGATTGCAGAGATAGAATCTCAAGGGCCGGTATTAGAGAACATTAACCTTACAGCCACAGAGGTATGCAAGGCGCTGATGGAGTTAGATGTTCATAAAGCTACAGGTCCTGATGACATATCCCCTCATGTGCTTAAAAAATGCGCGAACTCATTATCAGTGGCACTAAGTATCATATTTAAAAAGTCACTGGAGTCTGGGGAGATTCCAAGATGCTGGAAACAAGCAAACGTGATACCTATCTTCAAAAAGGGAAGGAGGGACACGACTCTGAACTTTGATGATTTAAGCCGAATCTTACAGGAAAGAGAGGGGTGGGCAGATTGCATATTCCTAGATTAAAGAAAACGTTTGACACTGTTCCACATGGGAGACTTATTAGGAAGCTGCAAGCAATGGCCTGAATAGGTGGAAATGTCTTGAAATGGATCAAAACTTACTTAGAAGGAAGGGAACAGAGGGTTAGAGTAAGACACTCAGTGTCTGAATGGAGAAGAGTTAGTAGTGGACTTCCACAGGGTTCATTTTTAGGGCCACTTTTGTTCCTTGTATATGTAAATGACCTATTAGAGTCTGTAAATTCATTCATGAATATGTTTGCAGATGATGCAAAGATTGTGAAGAAAGTAAGAAAAGAGAACATTGGTAGATAACTTCAGGAAGATCTAAATAGTCTGCATGAGTGGTCAGAAAAGTGGCTAATGAGATTCAGTACTTCAAAATGTAAGGTAATGAGAATGGGTACAAGTGCAAGAAGACCCAAGCTTGACTATTCGGTGGCTGGAGTACAACTTCAAGAGACAGAAAATGAGAGAGATCTAGGAGTAAACATACTAGCAGATTTGTTTCCAGAAATACATATAATTGGTATAGTAAGGGCAGCATATGCATTCTTATTAAATATAAGGGTAGCCTTCAGGCACATGGACAAGGAAATGTTCAGAAATATTTATGTAACCTAAATGAGGCCAAAACTCGAATATGCAGCCCCCTTTTGGAATCCGCACTTGAAAAAACACATAGCTAAGCTTGAAAAAGTTCAAAGACATGCTACAAAGCTGGTGCCAGAAATACGCAATCTCAGTTATGATGAGAGGCTGAGGGAATTAAGCTTACCATCACCCGAAGCTAGAAGATTGAGGGGGGATATGGTGACAGTCTTTAAATTCCTTCATTGTTATGATAGAGTGGATAGGGATCGATATTTTGATATGGCTGGTTCTAGAACTAGAGGTCATAGTTTGAAGCCTCGTAAGAAAACTTCTTTGCAGGATGTAAGGAAATACTTTTTCAGTGTAAGAGTAGTTGATAATTGGAATTCGCTAAGCAAGGAGGTAGTTAATGCTATCTCAATCCATAGTTTTAAGGACAGGTATGATAAGTATCACTAAGTCTAAAGTGGAACCGATGAGGAGACGGGAAGATACGAGCTTTGGGCTCTTTTCCGTAAACACAATTAGGTAATTACAATTAGGTAATTACACACACACACACAAAACTTGATGCAAGAGGCTAGAAAGTTAAATGAGGAAAGAAATGAATAAGAGAAGAAAAATTTTCATTTCAGAGGTCTTCCAGACAAAGGGGAGATAAAGAAGATAATGAAAGAAGATCAGGGGATGGGGCCTCATTAAGATTGTTATACACAAATGCTGATGGATTAGCTGGTAAGGCAGTAGAATTAAAAATTAGGATGCACAACAGTAAGGCAGATATAGTAGCAGTTACAGACACTAAGTTGAGTGAAGACATAAATATTGTCACAGTTTTCCTATGGTCGTCAGCATTTTAAGAGTTGAAAGATCTGAGAGGACTGGAAGAGGGATAGCACTGCTCATAAGTGAAGGGATTTAGGTTGAAGAAATAAACCTGGCTATAGAAAGCGAGTTCAAGGAGTTTCTTGTTGCTCACATAAATACTGGTCCAGAGAACATTATAATAACTGTTGCATATAACCCACCAAGGAGCCAACATAGGCTATAAGTTTATGAGGAAAGTCATATAGGTACTAATGAAGTCATAAACTCGTTTGTTAACATGGCACGGGAGAGAAAATGTAGGATATTGATTATGGGAGATTTTAATCATAAAGAGATAGATATGATGAATCTTGACCCAGACAGTGGTGAGGAAAAAATTTGTGTATGAATCACCAATCTTAAAGAGTAACCTCTGTGTGTTGTTGATGGACTATATCATTGAAGATGTACTGCCTGAGAGTAGAGGCACTGAGGACATGAGGAGGAACTATCCAAAAGGAGATTACATCAAAATGGATGAGCTTTTTGCAGTTATTTACTGGAGAACCTTATTTTACAACAAATCTGTACAAGAAACATACAACATCTTTTGTGAGAAATTTGGGAAGATAGTAGATTGCTGCATACCTGTCACCAAAGTAGGTGTAGTTCATGTCAGAGAGGAATAGTTCGATGCTGAGTGTAAAAGAGCTAAGGAGTGGAGAGACAAATGCTGGAAAAGCTATAGGAGGTGAAAGAGCATATATGCCTGGCAGACCTACTAAAGAGCAAGAAATGATTACCAAAGTATAATAAGAGAGGCAGAGAGAGACTATGAAAGGGACATAACCAGGAAGGCTAAAGAAAATCTCAAGCTTTTCCACAGCTTTATCAGAGAAATACTGAAGGTAAAAGAACAGGTTTTAAGGCTTAAGAGAACGGATGGAAGCATCACTGAGGCGGAAGAAGAGATCTGTGGTGAATTGAACAAGGAGTTTCAGTGAGTATATATGGTAGAAAATACCCCATCCCCACAGACTGCATAGATAGAAGCTCATGGGCCGGTATTAGAGAAAATCAACCTGTCAGCCAAAGAGGTATGCAAAGTACTAATGGAGTTAGATGTCCATGAGGTCCTGATGTTATATCTCCTCATGTACTTTAAAAATGTGTAAACTCAATATCATTGTCACTAAGTATCATATTTAAAAATTCACTGGAGTCTGGGGAGATTCCAAGATGCTGGAAACAAGCAAACGTGATACCTATCATCAAAAAGGGAAGGAGGGATACGGCTCTAAACTATAGACCAGTTTCCTTGACCAGCATAGTTTGCAAAGTTGTGGAGAAACTACTAAGGAAACATATCTCTCTTCACTTGGGATATTTCAACTTTTTGTCAGTTAGACAACATGGCTTCAGAGAAGATAGATCAACAGTAACAAACTTATGAGAATTTTATGATGAGGTAAGCCGAATCTTACAGGAAAGAGAGGGCTGGGCCGATTGCATATTCCTAGACTTCCAGAAAGCATTTGACACTGTCCCACACGGGAGAATTATTAAGAAGCTGCAAGCAATGGCTAGAGTAGGTAGAAATGTCTTGGAATGGATAAAAACTTACTTAGAAGGAAGGGAACAGAGAGTTAGGGTAAGACCCTCAGTGTCTGAATGAAGTAGAGTTAGTAGTGGAGTTCCAAAGGGTTCAGTTTTAGGGCCACTTTTGTTCCTTGTATATGTAAATGACCTCACAGAGTCTGAAAATTCATTCATGAATATGTTTGCAGATGATGCAAAGATTGTGAAGAAAGTAAGACACGAGAACAATGGTAGAGAACTTCAGGAAGTTATAAATACTCTGCATGAGTGGTCAGAAAAGTGGCTAATGAAATTCAATACTTCAAAATGTAAGGTAATGAGAATGGGTACAAGTGCAAGAAGGCCCAAATTCGACTACTCAGTGGCAAGAGTACAACTTCAAGAGACAGAAAATGAGAGCAAACAAACAAACAAACATATATTTCCATTTTGTACAATGGTTATTCAACATTAATAGTAACTTATAAGTAGACATGTAATGAACTACTAAATAAGAGGGTAATACATATAGTTAAATTAAATGTAGCTTTCATAGAAAATAATAATGCTGTAATAAAAATTTTAACAATAATGTTAATAATAATGTAGTAAGTATGCCACTAGATACAGGATCGTTATTATTGGCATCATTTCCATATTTGTTTTCCTTACAATAAGAATATTTAGTTCTTAATGAGCAGCAACTATTTGTCCAAAAGAAAACTATATAGTTTGCCTTTGAAAGCTGTGAAGGAGGATGCATTTTTAAGATGCTCTGGAATATTTTTCCAGAGTGTTGGCCCTTTGATAGTGATCATCTTTGAACCTGCTTCTGTGTTTGTTCTGTGAATAAAGAGCTCACTGCTCTGTCTTGTGTTGGTTCCCCTTATATCCCTGACTGTTTTTAAATCAAATAGCCAGCTAGGATAATGATGGTCCAAAATTTTGAATACAAAACATAAATAGCATAAGCGACCTTGTTTTCTGCCCGCAGCCACCCAAGTTTATTTAGAGCTGTTGTGATGTGGTCATATTTTCTTATTCCTCCCAGGGCAACTCGAGCTGCAAAATTAATAAGCTTCTGTATTCTGTTTATCTGAGTCTTAGTGGTAGCTCCCCAAACAGTTGTGCAGTAATTAATGTGACTTAGGGCTAGAGATTCAACAACAGTTATTCGAGTGGTAGTCTCAAATTTGTCTTTTATACGTGATAAGTACATTAATGTTCCTGTAACCTTTTTGCATACTTTATCTATGTGGGAATCAAACAACATGTGGTTATCAAAGTGAATTCCTAGGTTTTTGACTGTTTTGCTAGGTGTGATAATATTGTCATAAAAATTAATTTTTGTGTTTTCTGGAATTTGTGCTATGTGGAACCTTGAACCAATAAATATGCACTGTGTTTTACTTTCGTTACTTAACAGCCCAATTTCTTGGAAATAGGTTTTAATTTTTGACGGGGTGTTTTCTGCTCTTAAAGTTAGCTCTGGGAGATTATTAATATCACCACTAAGGAGTAGTTGAGTGTCATCTGCATATTGTACGACTAGACAGTCAGAAATGAAAGAAGATAGATCATTTACGTAAATGGAGAAGAGGATAGGACCAAGTACTGATCCCTGTGGAACACCAAATGATACATTTTTTGGCACAGAGATAATGTTGTTAAGACGTATGGACTGTTTACTATTAGATAGATACTCGCCAAACCAGCTTGGATCAATATTAAGTTAGTACATTTACTTACAAGAATTTCATGGTTTACACTGTCGAAGGCTTTTGATAAGTCCAATAATACAAGCAAAGATATTTTTTTCATATCTTTATTATTATAGATACTATTCGTAACTTTAAGCAGTGCAGTTTCCGTTGAGAGTTTCGGTCTGAAACCATGTTGGTTAATACTTAATAGTCTATTTGATTCTAAATATGACATAAGTTGGCATGCAACAATTTTTTCTAATATTTTAGAGAAAATGGGTAGCAGGGAAATGGGACGATAGTTTGTCACATCTTCTCCGTCCCACTTTTTATGCAGAGGTATTACATGTGATATTTTCCAAGAGTCAGGAAACTTTTTAGTAACAATGGAAGTGTTCATAATAGTTAGAATATAGGATGCAATCATGGGCAGAGCATCTTTGATGAACTGAAATGGTATACCATCTGAACCATAAGAGCCAGAGTTTCTTAGGCTCTTTATGGTAAGAATTAGGGTAGCACAATCGATAGGATTTATCTTGAAGTACTCTCTTGAGTTGACATTGGAAGAATTGTCATTTAAGCAATTACTCATATTCACTGAGTTGATGTTATCTTGAGTTTTTTCATATGTATTTTGCCAACGTTAGGAAAATAGTTATTAAAGTTTTTCGCTTTGTCTTTCAACTTCGTAATATTTTCATAACTTTCTGAGGTACTCTTTTCATTTGGTATCATGCTTCTTATCACTTTCCATGTTGCTGCTGTATCATGTCTAGAGTCATTAAATTGTTTTTTGTAAAAGTCTTTTTTACTTACACTGATAAGAGATCTGACACGTTTCTTTTCTGTTTTATAACATTCTCGGAGAGTCATATCATATATATTCATTTTTATTTCTTTTTTTATTTGATTTCTGATTTGCATTGCCTCATTGATGTCATTAGTTATCCATCGGGCTGAGGGGCGGGTTATTTTTCTTGCTACAATGGGTGCACAACTATCTAAGCATTCAAGGAAGACTTTTGTTAGAATCTCAACCTGCAAATCGACGTTATCTGCGTATTTAAATCTATTAAGTGCATTTGTGTTGTTGATTAATCTTTCGCAAAAGATATCAGGCGAGTAATTTTTTAGACACTAGGAGTAAACATACTGGCAGATTTGTCTCCAGAAATACATATAAATGGCATATTAAGGGCATCATATGCTTTCTTATCCAATGTAAGGGTAGCCTTAAGGCACATGAACAAGGATATGTTCAGAAATATATATGTAGCCTATGTTAGGCCAAAACTTGAATATGCAGCCCCTATTTGGAACCCACACTTGAAAAAGCACATAGCTAGGCTTGAAAAAGTTCAAAGACATGCCACAAAATTGGTGCCAGAAATACAAAATCTCAGTTATGATGAGAGGTTGAGGGAATTAAACTTACCATCACTCGAAGCTAGAATATTGAGGGGGGATATGGTGACAGTCTTTAATTTCCTGCCTGCTTATGATAGAGTGGATAGGGATCGATAATTTGATATGGCTGGCTCTAGAACTAGAGGTCATAGTTTGCAACTTAGAAAGAAAACTTCTTTGAAGGATGTAAGTAAGTACTTTTTCAGTGTAAGAGTAGTTGATAATTGGAATTCGCTAAGCAAGGAGGTAGTTAATGCTATTTCAATTCATAGTTTTAAGGACAGGCATGATAAGTATCACTAAGTACAAAATGGAACCGATCAGGAGATGGGAAGATACGAGCTTTGGGCTCTTTCCCGTAAGCAAAATTAGGAGATAAAGAAGATAATGACAGAAGATCAGGGGATGGGGCCTCATTAAGATTGTTATACACAAATGCTGATGGATTAGCTGGTAAGGCAATAGAATTAAAAGATAGGATTCACAACAGTAAGGCAGATATAGTAGCAATTACAGAGACTAAGTTGAGTGAGGACATAAACAGTGTCACAGTATTTCCTAAGGGTTTCAGAATACTAAGGGTTGAAAGATCTGAGAGGACTGGTGGAGGGATAGCACTGCTCATAAGTGAAAGGATTCAAGTTGAAGAAATAAACTTGGCTATAGAAAGTGAGTTCAAGGAATTTCTTGTTGCTCGCATAAATACTGGGTCAGAGAGCATTATAATAACTGTTGCATACAACCCACCAAGGAACCAAAATAGGCTTGAAGTTTATGAGGAAAGTCATATAGGTACTATTGAAGTCATAAACTCAGTTGTTAACATGGCACGGGAAAAAAAAGTAGGATTTTGATTATGGGAGACTTTAATCATAAAGAGATAGATTGGATAAATCTTGACCCCCACAGTGGTGAGGACTCATTTGGGGCAAGATTCCTAGATTGCGTACAAGGGAATTTCCTCCACCAACATGTAATGGAACCAACAAGGGCCAGGGGTGGGGATGAGCCATCACTACTTGATCTAGTATTCACAGATAATGTGTTGGATATTGAAAAAATTGAGTATGAACCACCAATTGGAAAGAGTGACCACTGTGTGTTGTTGATGGAATATATCATTGAAGATATTCTTCCTGAGAGTAGAGGCACTGAGGACATGAGGAGGAACTATCCGAAAGGAGATTACATCAAAATGAATGAGCTTTTTGCAGTTCTTGAATGGAGAACCTTATTTTACAACAAATCTGTACAAGAAATGTATGACATCTTTAGTGAGAAATATGGGAAGATAGTAGATTGCTGCATACCTGTCACCAAAGTAGGTGTAATTCATGCCAGAGAGAAATGGTTCGATAATGGGTGTAAAAGAGCTAAGGAGTGGAGAGACAAATGCTGGAAAAGGTATAGGAGGAGAAAAAACATAAATGCCTGGCAAACCTACAAAAGAACAAGAAATGACTACCTAAGTAAAAGGAGAGAGGCAGAGAGAGACTATGAGAGGGACATCACCAGGAAGGCTAAAGAAAATTCCAAGCTTTTCCACAGCTTTATCAGAGGAAAACTGAAGGTAAAAGAACAGGTTTTAAGGCTAAAGAGAGCGGATGGAAGCATCACTGAGACGGATGAAGAGATCTGCAAAGAATTGAACAAGGAGTTTCAGTCAGTATTTACAGTAGAAAATACCCCACCCCCTCAGATTGCAGTAATAGAAGCTCAAGGGCCGGTATTAGAGAACATCAACCTTACAGCCACAGAGGTATGCAAAGCACTGATGGATTTAGATGTTCATAAAGCTACAGGTCCTGATGACATATCCCCTCATGTGCTTAAAAAATGATCAAACTCAATATCAGTGGCACTAAGTATCATATTTAAAAAGTCACTGGAGTCGGGGGAGATTCCAAGATGCTGGAAACAAGCAAATGTGATATCTATCTTCAAAAAGGGAAGGAGGGATACGGCTCTGAACTATAGACCAGTTTCCTTGACCAGCATAGATTGCAAAGTTATGGAGAAACTACTAAGGAAACATATCTCTCTTCACTTGGAATCCTTCAACTTTTTGTCAGTGAGGCAACATGGCTTCAGAGAAGGTAGATCAACAGTAACAAACTTATTAGAATTTTATGATGAGGTAAGCCAAATCTTACAGGAAAGAGAGGGCTGGGCAGATTGTATATTCCTAGACTTCCAGAAAGCGTTTGACACTGTTTCACATGGGAGACTTATTAGGAAGCTGCAACCAATGGCTAGAATAGGTGGAAATGTTTTGGAATGGATAAAAACTTACTTAGAAGGAAGGGAACAGAGGGTTAGAGTAAGACACTCAGTGTCTGAATGGAGAAGAGTTAGTAGTGGAGTTCCACAGGGTTCAGTATTAGGGCCACTTTTGTTCCTTGTATATGTAAATGACCTACCAGAGTCTGTAAATTCATTCATGAATATGCTTGCAGATGATGCAAAGATTGTGAAGAAAGTAAAAAACGAGAACAATGGTAGAGAACTTCAGGAGGATCTAAATAATCTGCATAAGTGGTCAGAAAAGTGGTTAATGAAATTCAATACTTCAAAATGTAAGGTAATGAGAATGGGTACAAGTGTAAGAAGGCCCACGCTTGACTACTCGGTGGCTGGAGTACAACTTCAAGAGACAGAAAATGAGAGAGATCTAGGAGTATACATACTAGCAGATTTGTCTCCAGAAATACATATAAATGGCGTAGTAAGGGCAGCATATGCATTCTTATCAAATGTAAGGGTAGCCTTCAGGCACATGGACAAGGAAATGTTCAGAAATATTTATGTAACCTATGTGAGGCCAAAACTCGAATATGCAGCCCCCTTTTGGAATCCGCACTTGAAAAAGCACATAGCTAAGCTTGAAAAAGTTCAAAGACATGCCACGAAATTGGTGCCAGAAATACGTAATCTCAGTTATGTTGAGAGGCTGAGGGAATTAGACTTACCATCACTCGAAGCTAGAAGAGTGAGGGGGGATATGGTGACAGTCTTTAAATTCCTTCATGGTTATAATAGAGTGGATAGGGATCGATATTTTGACATTGCTGGCTCTAGAACTAGAGGTCATAGTTTGAAGCTTCGTAAGAAAACTTCTTTGCAGGATGTAAGAAAATACTTTTTCAGTGTAAGAGTAGTTGATAATTGGAATTCGCTCAGCGAGGAGGTAGTTAATGCTATCTCAATCCATTGTTTTAAGGACAGGTATGATAAGAATCACTAAGTATAAAATGCAACCGACCAGGAGACGGGAAGATACGAGCTTTGGGCTCTTTTCCGCAAACACAATTAGGTAATCACAATTAGGTAATCACACACACACACAAGCATATATATATATATATATATATATATATATATATATATATATATATATATATATATATATATATATATATATATATATATATGAGTGTGAGACCGGGACAGGCAAAAGCCGTGCTTCATCAATAAAGGTCCAGGCACGAAAAACCACCAAGACGCAGTAAAAGATAAAGGCTAAGGACAAGGCAGGGATGAGGTAATGTTACTCAAAGGAAAATGACAGACAGAAAAATCAGTCAAAGTATAGAGGACCTAGAGATATGGAGGATTAGGCAGAGTCGTTCCAAAAACCAAATAGGGTTTCGATTAAATTTTCTTTCATTACTGCGTATAAAGAAAATGAGAAGATAATGCTTAACCACTCTAATAATTTTTCCGCTTGTTGCTATGTTTCTTTACACGTGCTAAGTAAGTACTAATAAATTTAAGCCTACACTGATATTAAACAATGCTCATTTAGCACTTATTCAGGTCATTTGCTTTATTCATCTGGTTATTGCTTGTTCAAATATTCGTCTCCAGGATGAATAAATTCGCTCTTGATGATAGCCTATTCTGCAATCTAATACTTTATAGACCAAAGATTATTTTTGTTTTTTTATGATTGTGACACCAGAACGGGCCAAAAAAAGAAAGAAAGAAAAACTTTATCGGGCCTGTTCATAAAGAGAAACAGAGATGGGAGTATTGTGACTTGTCAGTTGTATAGGAATAATAAGACATGTGCAACGAATATCAAAGAATATATAGTGTTGATGTAGGCATTGAAAAAGAATCGTAACTGAAAGAAAACTTAACATCGAACTATTCTGGACAGTCTTATTTTAATCCACAAGACCCTTCAGCTGTCGTATCGCAACAGGAGGTTGGTTCATGGACCAACCTTTTATATGGCAAAAAAAGATAATAATTAACTAAGTCTGTCTTTTGTCATTCTTCAGCTTATTAGCACTCAAACTTTCTCAAGAAAAAAGAGTTCAGAATATATGCCACTTTTGATATGGCTCTGTTAGGATTTGTTTATATTCTGGATAAAAGAAGTATAATCTCCATCATATTTCCAGTCATTTGTAAAATAAACTTTTGCAAAAGAGAATTGTTGCAGAGGATGTGTTTTAGTACATTAGACATGAACTGTTGTCACTGAGAGATAGTGTGTGCCATAATTGAAAGTCGGTCACCTGCCTAATGAAATTGAAATAGTATTACATGAGTCCAAGATGCTCAAAAGAGACAAGAGAGACAATAATCTCAGGAACAGACAGACTGTATAAAGTGTTGTGAATGTAAACAATCTCACTTCTGTTGTTTTTTATCCATCACAAAACTTCATGACTTTACTGTTGACAATCATCTGATATACTTGCTTTCACAGGAACATTGCCTAGAAAGGGAAACCTTGATCAAATAGCTATGGGTGACATAACTCCACACTGATGTAGTACTCAGAACATCTATGAACAAAGAAAAATTAGTAGTAGGCTGGCATTTTTCTGTCACTCTAATCTTAGTATAAGTCCTCTAGAAGTCAGAGACGATGAAGTAGTTGAGTGTTTCACCACCAACATCTAGAACCCCAAGACCTCCCTTCTAATGGCAATTCTCTATCGATCAACAAAACTTCTCACTTATGGTTCTAGTTGGAGTTCTCAGATTTCTTGGAAAAGCTGTCCACAGCCTATCATCCTCTGATTGTCATAGGTGACTTTAGCTTCATCATCAATGTACCTGATCACACATCATGCCAAACCTTATTTTCATCTCTCGATTGTAGCAACATGTGTCCGAACTAACTCATGTTAATAGAAACATATTGGATTTCATTATTAGTCAAACATCTTCACCTCTCTTGGTCAATAAGACTGACATTGATCGGTCATTATGTTCTGACACTTTCGCTGTGCATTACAAAATCAACATGCTGGACCACGAAAGGAGGTCTCTATTTGAAAATGGATATCAATTTATATTTCCGACTTTAATCATGATATCAATGATGCCCCTATGATAATCACCTATAAGATCCAATATCAAGATGTAGGAATATGCTAAACATTCTCATTAAGAAGCATTCATCATCTATTGAACCATTACCATCATTAATCGATAGTCATCTCCTTGGTAAACTCAAGAAGTAAGACATGCTAAGACATTCTATAGAAAGTTTGAGAAGAAATGGCGAAAATTCAAACTTACAATCGATTATGAACTTTACAAGTCTCAGAAAAACATCTCTAGACTCTGCTTGAAAAATTAATATCATACTTTTTCAGAGTAAATTTGATGAAACCACTGCAAATCGAGACACTTTTGTCATTCTTAATGCTCTTTTGCACAAAAATATTGTGCCCTCATTACTGGCTCATAACAATCTGAGTGAATTGACAGAGATGTTTGCAACATTTTTCTCAGACAAAATTGCTACAGTGAGGTAAGGTTTATACCCTGTGACTGATTCATCTTACAATAATCACTCTGACTCTTTGATTTATCCTGATTCATATTGACTTGCATCAAAGAGTGGGATCAGCTAGCTCATAAGCAACACCCATAACAAATAGTACCTTGAACCCCACCCGTACATGGCTATTGAAAAGTGTCCTGACCTCTTGATCTTCATGTACAGTATTGTGAACGCTTCTCGTATATCAGGAACGGTGACTTTAATTCTTTTTTTTTATGAGTGTGACACCGGGGACAGGCAGAAACTGCCCTATTCAATAAAGGCCCGGGCACGAGAAAATTCCAAGACGAAGGAAAAGAAGAAGGTTAAGGACAAGGCAAAGATGAGGTAATGTCACACAAAGGAAAACGACAGACAGAAAAAAAACAGTCTAAGCACAGAGGACCTAGATATATGGAGCACTACGCTCTTAGATGACGATAGAACTGCTTTTTGAAGGATGAAAGGTTATAAGAATTAGGAAAGACAGAAGGAGGAAGAGAGTTTCAGAGTCTGGAGGTAGATGGGAAGAAGCAGTCACTGCACGACCAATCCGCGAGCTACAAATCTCCACACATTACCTGTGAGATGAGGCTGCTTGGCGAGTGTTACGCGGCCTCGGCAGTGGAGGAGGAATGCAACTCGCCAACTCATCAGAGCAGCAATGGAAGTAGTAGCGATTGAAAAGCGAAAGGAAAGATACCTTGCGGCGAAGAGAGAAAGAATCCAGGTTAGAAGTAAGAGAAGGATCATTAATGATTCTGACTGTTTTATATTCAACCCTATCAAGAAGATAAGTAAAGGAAGAAGCACCCCAGATGTGTGAGCAGTATTCTAAGCAGGGACGGATAAGACTTTTGTAAATTTTAAGTAACTGCAAAGAGGAAAAGTAATGACGAAATCGAAGCAAAACCCCCAATTTTTTGGATGAAATTTATAAATTTGGATTATGTGATTCCTCCAAGACAAGTTAGAGGCTGTATGGATTCCTAATATGTTGATAGAGTTAAGAGGGTAAATTTCAATAGTTTTGAAGAAATAGGGTTATCAGGAGGAGAAGAAGATAAAGAGATAGCCAGAAACTGTGTCTTGGAGGCATTAAATTTAACTAAATTTTGAGTGCCCCACTCAGATACTCTCTGCAAATCGGAGTTAAGAGTAGAAGAAAGAGTGATACGAGATTGATTACGAGTAACAGATAAAGGTTATGAAGAAAAGGCCGAGGAAAAGTGAAGGGTAGAATCATCAGCAAAGGCATGAAGAATAGAGGAAGATGGGGATTGTAGAAGATCATTGATGAAGGGAAGGAACATAGTAGGTGAAAGAACAGAGCCCTTTGGAACACCACTGGTAACAGAGAAAGGGCTAGATGTCTCGCCATCACCAACTACAGATATAGTACGGTCAGTAAGAAAACTGGAAATCAGAGAACAGAAAGAAGGGGTAAAGCCATAGGCAGGGAGTCTGGCCAACAGAGCCTTGTGCCATACTCTGCCAAAAGCCTTAGAGATATCAAGGGCAGCGACAAAGGATTCCCCATAGTTCCTCAGAGAAGATGACCATATATGAGTAAGATAGGACAGGAGATCTCCAGTGGATCTTGCATTGCGGAAGCCGTACTGGTGATCGGAGATAAGTGAGTTAGATTCAAGATGTTTCAAGAAGTGATAATTGAGCAAAGTTTCGAAAACTTTAGCAATAGAAGAGGTTAGAGCAATAAGTCAGTAGTTAGAAGGAATAGAGCGGTCACCCTTCTTAGGAACAGGTTGAACTAGAGCATGCTTCCTAGATGAAGGATAGATACTGGTTGACAGAATGAGGCGAAAAAGATGGCAAAGCACAGAAGCCAGTTCATCTGCAAACTCCTTAAGGAACCTTGCAGGGATACCATCAGGACCAGATGCCTTGTTCGTCTTTAGCTAGCGAAGAACCTTATGAATTTTGCGTGAAGAAAGGATAAGGGAGGGCATAGGGTTAGAGAGGGGTAAAGACTGAGGAACAGGTGTGCTGGAATCATTGATGGAAGAGTTGGCAGAAAAATGAGAGCCAAAGAGAGTTGCTTTGTCAATGGGAGAGCAAGCTATAGAACCATCAGAACGAATGAGAGGGGGAAAGCTTGAGTTACAGAAGTTTTTGGAGAGGTTTTGGGCTAAGGACCAGAAGCACTTTTTAGTGGGAGAGGAGTTAAGATTCATCAACTTTCCTTCTTATAAAGGAAGCCTTAGACTTTCGAATCTGAGCAGTACAGCAATTCCAAGCTATAATAAAAGCAGAGCGAGTTAAATCGGAAGGAGAGGCTAGGTAAGATTGGTGAGCCTGATTCCTAGCCTGGATAGCCATGGAGCAGGCATGGTTAAACCAAGGTTTAGGGGGAGAGAAAGTTTTTTTAGAAGAGGGGATGTACGCCTCCATTCCCGCGGTCATGATCTTGGCAATGTTTAGAGCTACCTGATCAGGGTTGCGGGACCGAAAGCAGTAGTTATCCCATAGGAAGTCAAAGAGAAAGTTACCCAAATTTTCATGTTGGGTACGCTCGAAGTGCCGAAGTCAGCACTGAGTAGGAGGGATTGGTGGTGGGGGAGCAAATATGGAAGAGACTGAGATTATAGAATGGTTAGATTTACCAAGAGTGGGAAAGCACAGAATAAGAGTAGTTTGGAGGGTTAGATGTAAAAAATAGGTCAAGAGTGTCTGCAGCATGTTCATGACGATTAGGAACGCGAGTAGGATGTTTGATAATTTGCTCCAGATCGTGAGTAATAGAGAAAGCAAGAGCCTCGCTTCCTCCCACATCAGTGTGAGAAGAATGAAGCCACTCACTGTGGTGTACATTGAAGTCTTCAACGTAGAGAACTTCGGCCTGTGGGTGAGAAGATAGCAAGGACTCATGGCACGAGGACAGATATTCAAAGAAAGACACAAACTCGGTGGAGTTTGGAGAACAGTAGCAGAAGCAAAGTAAGATAGTGGTAGTGGAGAGATAGACTTTTAGCCAGAGATCATCAAAGTCAGAAGATTCAAGGTCCATGAGCCTCAAAGTAGGAGTGTTAGTGTTGCAGTATGTACAGACCCCACCTTTGGAACGAAAACGAGTATACAGATTATAGTGAGAGATTTGAAATGGGTCAGTGGAAGCATGAATAGACAGCTGGGTTTCAGATAGGAGGAGGAGGTTAGGGAGGAAAGTGCCCAAGTGCTGTTCCACAGACGAAAGATTAGAGTTCAGCCCACGAATGTTAGAATAGTGAGGAGTGAAAGAAGCAGATCTATTGGGAGGTGCAAGGTTAAGGGCAGAACCATTACTACCACCAGGCATGTCTGCCCTGAAGCCAATAGTTGAGTCAACACAATCCCCGGAGATTCTTCGCACCCCTCTATGCCGGGTACTGGGGGCCATTAGCTGTGAACCTTCCATAAATAATAACAAATGTGAGGAAAGAGAAAGTAGTAGAGACAGTTGTGCAGAATGTTGTGACTTGTCAAATATAATGGAATAGCAAGAGATGTGTAATGAATACGCCAGAATATTCAGTATAGATATTGGCATGAGGAAAGAATCATCCTGAAGGAAGGCTCAACCTGGAACTGTCTGGACCAGTCCTATTTGCATCCAAATACCTTCAGTCGTAGTCTTTCAACAGGCGGCTGCTGCCATGGCCAACTTGTTTGGTATTATGATGTATATGTATTTATTTTGCTGATTACCAATTACTGGTCGTTCCTGTTCTGTAGGAGAGATAAGTAATATATTTATTTACTATCCCACGTTGTCTTAAATGTCCTTTAGCTCCTTAGAGTTTTGCTTAAGTTTATGGTGGTTATTGTTTACTTCGTACTTTTATACAAAATGGCTACCCACGAGAGAGATAGGATGTGTTGTTACAAAAGAATTATGGGAACTTGAATAAAACATGCGCATCACATTATCAACTAGATAAATACAAGCCCTACAATATATGTACATTAATCGAAATATGTTTATTATTGTTATTACAGAAGTAAAAAGTATTCATTTACATCTTCTAAATTATTCAATAGCGTACGACAATAGAGCATATTCTGTTGTAGTACAAACATGCGTAACAATTATCAAGTAGGCTCATGCTATCCCTGTCCTGACAAAATCTCCATTGACTCAAATTCCTTGAAGAAGTACCGGCCCAACTCCAATCTTCCATATTCATCAGTTTGGTGGATCGTGTCGTATCCTCTCAACATGAGGGGCAATGTAACATGAACAATATCAGTTAGCCTATAGGAATGACCATACTACTGAAACTGCTTTGAAACGAGTGCAGAATAATTTCCTGAAGGCGGTGGACAGTCACGGGGGAGCAGTTGTTGCCCTTTGCTTTTCGATTGGAGTCAGTACAGTTGATCAGGCAATGTTACTTCATACCCTGAATAGCGCAATTGGAATCATAGGAGAGTTACTGCCTTGGCTTTCATCGCATAGAACTGAACGTCTCCAAGCTGCAAGGTCAGCAAGTCTGTGCCTTCTTTCAGAGATCTTCCATATGCCGCTTTCCATGGCTAAGTATTGAGGTCACACCTTTTCCCCTCTATTCTCAACCACTATAAAATATCATAGAGGCTCGTGGTGATTACCTAATTGTAATTGCCTAATGGTGCATACGGGAAAGAGCCCGAAGCTCGTATCTTCCCGTCTCCTGATCGGTTCCATTTTCTGCTTAGTGATACTTACCATACCTGTCCTTAAAACTATGGATTGAGTTAGCATGAACTACTTCCTCGCTTAGCGAATTCCAATTATCAACTACTCTTACACTGAAAAATACTTCCTTACATCCTGCAAGCAAGTTTTCTTACGAAGTTTCAAATTATGACCTCTAGTTCTAGTGCCAGCCATATCGAAATATCGATCCCTATCCACTCTATCATAACCATGAAGGAATTTAAAGACTGTCACCATATCCCCCCTCAATCTTCTAGCTTCGAGTGATGATAAGTCTAATTCCCTCATCCTCTCATCATAACTGAGATTGCATATTTCTGGCACCAGTTTCGTGGCATGTCTTTGAACTTTTTCAAGCTTAGCTACGTGCTTTTTCAAGTGCGGATTCCAAAAGAGGACTGCATATTCAAGGTTTGGCCTCACATAGGCTACATAAATATTTCTGAACATATCCTTGTCCATGTGCCTGAAGACTATCCTTAAATTTGCTAAGAAAGCATATGCTACCCTGACTATGCCATTTACATGCATTTCTGGAGACAAATCTGACTGTATGATTACTCCTAGATCTCTCTCATTCTCTGTCTCTTGAAGTAGCACTCCTGTAACAGAGTAGTCAAGGTTGGTATGGCCATCCTTCTGTATGCAGATGATACACAGCTTTATTTATCGTTCAACCCCAAATGCCCTACTCCTATTACTGATATGAGTCAAACTATTGATTCCTGCATAACAAGCACTTGTGCTTGGATGCACTCTCATTTCTAGAAGTTGATTTGTGATAAAACGGAATAGCTAGTCTTAAGTAGATCCACCCTGACATATCACAATATCAGCATAATGAAAACATATGGTTCGACTATTACACTTAGCAACTGTGTAATGAAGTTCGGTGTCAATTATGACTCATTATTCAAAATGGAGGCACATACTCGGTCCCTATGCGATTGGGCCTGCTACCAGATTCATCTTATTCACAAAGTGAGTAGACATGTAATTGAGGGTGTAGCTCGCATCCTGATGCAGACCAATGTCACCACCATACTGGATCATTGTAATGGTTTCCTCATAAGCTTACCATCGCAAGTAATACTAGCAATAATAGCAACTAGAAGAGCCATAACAATAATAATATATTATGATAATAATAACGACAGTAACAACAATAATAACAACAACGACAACAACAACAGCAATAACAACAACAATAATAATAATAATAATAATAATAATAATAATAATAATAATAATAATAATAATAATAATAATAATAATAATAATAATAATAATAATAATAATTATTAATATTATTATTATTATTATTATTATTATTATAATAGTAATAATAATAATAATAATAGTAATAATAATAATAATAATAATAATAGTAATAATAATAATAATAATAATAATAATAATAATAATAATAATAATAATAATAATAATAATAATAATAATAATAATAATAATAATAATAATAATAATAATAATAATAATAATTATAATTATAAATATAATAATAAAAATAAACTGAAGGGCAAGAACGGTCCAAGCAAACATCGTAGAACATATTTAATTTATTTAATCCCCTTATAATACATCACAACACAATGTTTCAAACATCTACTGCGTTCATAATCATGTACCTATGAAAGAGTGAAAAAGAATATATACTTGAGCAGCTACTCTAATTAAACACAATTATA
>JAXCGZ010008712.1:0-2500 GCA_037179515.1 Halocaridina rubra
TATATATATATATATATATATATATATATATATATATATATATATATATATATATATATATATATATATATATATATATATATATATATATATATATATATATATATATATATATATATATATATATATATATATATATATATACATATATATATATATATATATATATATATATATATATATATATATATATATATATATATATATATATATATATATATATATATATATATATATATATATATATATATATATATATATATATATATATATATATATATATATATATATATATATATATATATGTGTACACACACACACACACACACACACTTAGGTAAATACAATTAGGTAAATACATATAAAGGAACCAACGAGGGCCAGAGGTGAGGATGAGCCATCACTACTTGATCTAGTGTTCACAGATGATGTGTTGGATATTGAAAAAATTGAGTATGAACCACCAATTGGAAAGAGTGACCACTGTGTGTTGTTGATGGAGTATATCATTGAAGATATTCTGCCTGAGAGTAGAGGCACTGAGGACAAGAGGAGGAACTATCCGAAAAGAGATTACATGAAAATGAATGAGCTTTTTGCAGTTATTAACTGGAGAATCTTATTTTACAACAAATCTGTCCAAGAAATGTATGGCATCTTTTGTGAGAAATATGGAATGATAGTACATTGCTGCATACCTGTCAACAAAGTAGGTGTAATTCATGCCAGAGAGAAATGGTTCGATAATGAGTGTAAAAGAGATAAGGAGTGGAGAGACAAATGCTGGAAAAGGTATAGGAGGAGAAAAAACATAAATGCCTGGCAAACCTACAAAAGAGCAAGAAATGACTACCTAAGTAAAAGGAGAGAGGCAGAGAGAGACTATGAGAGGGACATCACCAGGAAGGCTAAAGAAAATCCCAAGCTTTTCCACAGCTTTATCAGAGGAAAACTGAAGGTAAAAGAACAGGTTTTAAGACTAAAGAGAGCGGATGGAAACATCACTGAGACGGATGAAGAGATCTTCAAAGAATTGAACAAGGAGTTACAGTCAGTATTTACAGTAGAAAATACCCCACCCCCTCAGATTGCAGTGATAGAAGCTCAAGGGCCGGTATTAGAGAACATCAACCTTACAGCCACAGAGGTATGCAAAGCACTGATGGATTTAGATGTTCATAAAGCTACAGGTCCTGATGACATATCCCCTCATGGCTTAAAAAATGCGCAAACTCAATATCAGTGGCACTAAGTATCATATTTAAAAAGTCACTGGAGTCAGGGGAGATTCCAAGATGCTGGAAACAAGCAAATGTGATACCTATCTTCAAAAAGGGAAGGAGGGATACAGCTCTGAACTATAGACCAGTTTCCTTGACCAGCATAGTTTGCAAAGTTATGGAGAAACTACTAAGGAAACATATCTCTCTTCACTTGGAATCCTTCAACTTTTTGTCAGTGAGGCGACATGGCTTCAGAGAAGGTAGATCAACAGTAACAAACTTATTAGAATTTTATGATGAGGTAAGCCAAATCTAACAGGAAAGAGAGGGCTGGGCAGATTGCATATTCCTAGACTTCCAGAAAGCGTTTGACACTGTTCCACATGGGAGACTTATTAGGAAGCTGCAATCAATGGCTAGAATAGGTGGAAATGTTTTGGAATGGATAAAAACTTACTTAGAAGGAAGGGAACAGAGGGTTAGAGTAAGACACTCAGTGTCTGAAAGGAGAAGAGTTAGTAGTGGAGTTCTACAGGGTTCAGTTTTAGGGCCACTTTTGTTCCTTGTATATGTAAATGACCTACCAGAGTCTGTAAATTCATTCATGAATATGTTTGCAGATGATGCAAAGATTGTGAAGAAAGTAAAAAACGAGAACAATGGTAGAGAACTTCAGAAGGATCTAAATAATCTGCATGAGTGGTCAGAAAAGTGGCTAATGAAATTGAATACTTCAAAATGTAAGGTAATGAGAATGGGTACAAGTGCAAGAAGGCCCAAGCTTGACTACTCGGTGGCTGGAGTACAACTTCAAGAGACAGAAAATGAGAGAGATCTAGGAGTAAACATACTTGCAGATTTGTCTCCAGAAATACATATAAATGGCAGAGTAAGGGCAGCATATGCATTCTTATGAAATGTAAGGGTAGCCTTCAGGCACATGGACAAGGAAATGTTCAGAAATATTTATGTAACCTATGTGAGGCCAAAACTCGAATATGCAGCCCCCTTTTGGAATCCGCACTTGAAAAAGCACATAGCTAAGCTTGAAAAAGTTCAAAGACATGCCACGAAACTGGTGCCAGAAATACGCAATCTCAGTTATGATGAGAGGCTGAGGGAATTAGACTTACCATCACTGGAAGCTAGAAGAGTGAGGGGGGATATGGTGACAGTCTTTAAATTCCTTCATGGTTATGATAGAGTGGATAGGGATGAATATTTTGATATGGCTGGCTCTAGAACTAGAGGTCATAGTTTGAAGCTTCGTAAGAAAA
>JAXCGZ010008712.1:10000-15000 GCA_037179515.1 Halocaridina rubra
ATATATATATATATATATATATATATATATATATATATATATATATATATATATATATATATATATATATATATATATATATATATATATATATATATATATATATATATATATATATATATATATATATATATATATATATATAATAATATATATATATATATATATATATATATATATATATATATATATATATATATATATATATATATATATATATATATATATATATATATATATATATATATATATATATATATATATATATATATATATATATATATATATATATATATATATATGTTCACGAAGAATTGGGACCTGGAATTTTGTAGGCCCTTATTTTTGATTAGGGTAGGTTTAAGTTAGGTTAGGTTATTTTTTTATTAAATTAATTACATGATGTAATATTGAGTGCAAAGTCAGGTCCCATTCCACCTTGAACTCACACACACACGCACACAGGGGAGACTTGAAGAAAATAAAGCTAGGGTTGTAGACCTGATAAGAAAGCTTGGAGTAGTATGTGGTCCGGAGGATATTGTAAACATACACCAACTAGGTAAATATTCGAGGGAAGGAAAGCCGAGACCAACAAAAGTAACCTTTGAGAGAGGGGAGACATGTAGGGAAATATTGTTGAGAAAAAAAAGTCTAAAAGACCTTCAAGAATGCAAAGAAGTGTTCATTAGACGATACAGAACACAGGAAGAGATGGGAAAGATCAAAAACTTGTTGCAAGAGGCAAGAAGGTTAAATGATGAAAGAAATGAAGAAGAGAAGAAAAATTTTCGTTACGGAATACTTCCAGACAAAGGGGAGATAAAGAAGATAATGACAGAAGATCAGGGGATGGGGCCTCATTAAGATTGTTATACACAAATGCTGATGGATTAGCTGGTAAGGCAGTAGAATTAAAAGATAGGATTCACAACAGTAAGGCAGATATAGTAGCAATTACAGAGACTAAGTTGAGTGAGGACATAAACAGTGTCACAGTTTTTCCTAAGGGCTTCAGAATACTAAGGGTCGAAAGATCTGAGAGGACTGGTGGAGGGATAGCACTGCTCATAAGTGAGAGGATTCAAGTTGAAGAGATAAACTTGGCTATAGAAAGTGAGTTCAGGGAATTTCTTGTTGCTCGCATAAATACTGGGTCAGAGAGCATTATAATAACTGTTGTATACAACCCACCAAGGAACCAAAATAGGCTTGAAATTTATGAGGAAAGTCATATAGGTACGATTGAAGTCATAAACTCAGTTGTTAACATGGCGCGGGAGAAAAAATGTAGGATTTTGATTATGGGAGACTTTAATCATAAAGAGATAGATTGGATAAATCTTGACCCACACAGTGGTGAGGACTCCTTTGGGGCAAGATTCCTAGATTGCGTACAAGGGAATTTCCTACACCAACATGTAATGGAACCAACAAGAGCCAGGGGTGGGGATGAGCCATCACTACTTGATCTGGTGTTCACAGATAATGTGTTGGATATTGAAAATATTGAGTATGAACCACCAATTGGAAAGAGTGACCACTGTGTGTTGTTGATGGAGTATATCATTGAAGACATTCTTCCGGAGAGTAGAGGCACTGAGGACATGAGGAGGAACAATCAGAAAGGAGATTACATCAAAATGAATGAGCTTTTTGCAGTTATTGACTGGAGAACCTTATTTTACAACAAATCTGTACAAGAAATGTATGACATCTTTTGTGAGAAATATGGGAAGATTGTAGATTGCTGCATACCTGTCACCAAAGTAGGTGTAATTCATGCCAGAGAGAAATGGTTCGATAATGGGTGTAAAAGAGCTAAGGAGTGGAGAGACAAATGCTGGAAAAGGTATAGGAGGAGAAAAAACATAAATGCCTGGCAAACCTACAAAAGAGCAAGAAATGACTACCTAAGTAAAAGGAGAGAGGCAGAGAAAGATTATGATAGGGACATCACCAGGAAGGCGAAAGAAAATCCCAAGCTTTTCCACAGCTTTATCAGAGGAAAACTGAAGGTAAAAGAACAGGTTTTAAGGCTAAAGAGAGAGGATGGAAGCATCACTGAGACGGACGAAGAGATCTGCAAAGAATTGAACAAGGAGTTTCAGTCAGTATTTACAGTAGAAAATACCCCACCCCCTCAGATTGCAGTGATAGAAGCTCAAGGGCCGGTATTAGAGAACATCAACCTTTCAGCCACAGAGGTATGCAAAGCGCTGATGGATTTAGATGTTCATAAAGCTACAGGTCCTGATGACATATCCCCTCATGTGCTTAAAAAATGCGCAAACACAATATCAGTGGCACTAAGTATCATATTTAAGGAGTCATTGGAGTCGGGGGAGATTCCAAGATGCTGGAAACAAGCAAATGTGATACCTATCTTCAAAAAGGGAAGGAGGGATACGGCTCTGAACTATAGACCAGTTTCCTTGACCAGCATAGTTTGCAAAGTTATGGAGAAACTACTAAGGAAACATATCTCTCTTCACTTGGAATCCTTCAACTTTTTGTCAGTGGGGCAACATGGCTTCAGAGAAGGAAGATCAACAGTAACAAACTTATTAGAATTTTATGATGAGGTAAGCCAAATCTTACAGGAAAGAGAGGGCTGGGCAGATTGCATATTCCTAGACTTCCAGAAAGCGTTTGACACTGTTCCACATGGGAGACTTATTAGGAAGCTGCAATCAATGGCTAGAATAGATGGAAATGTCTTGGAATGGATAAAAACTTACTTGAAAAGAAGGGAATAGAGGGTTAGAGTAAGACACTCAGTGTCTGAATGGAGAAGAGTTAGTAGTGGAGTTCCACAGGGTTCAGTTTTAGGGCCACTTTTGTTCCTTGTATATGTAAATGACCTACCAGAGTCTGTAAATTCATTCATGAATATGTTTGCAGATGATGCAAAGATTGTGAAGAAAGTAAAAAACGAGAACAATGGTAGAGAACTTCAGGAGGATCTAAATAATCTGCATGAGTGGTCAGAAAAGTGGCTAATGAAGTTCAATACCTCAAAATGTAAGGTAATGAGAATGGGTACAAGTGCAAGAAGGCCCAAGCTTGACTACTCGGTGGCTGGAGTACAACTTCAGGAGACAGAAAATGAGAGAGATCTAGGAGTAAACATATTGGCAGATTTGTCTCCAGAAATACATATAAATGGCGTAGTAAGGGCAGCATATGCATTCTTATCAAATGTAAGGGTAGCCTTCAGGCACATGGACAAGGAAATGTTCAGAAATATTTATGTAACCTATGTGAGGCCAAAACTCGAATATGCAGCCCCCTTTTGGAATCCGCACTTGAAAAAGCACATAGCTAAGCTTGAAAAAGTTCAAAGACATGCCACAAAACTGGTGCCAGAAATACGCAATCTCGGTTATGATGAGAGGCTGAGGGAATTAGACTTGCCATCACTCGAAGCTAGAAGAGTAAGGGGGGATATGGTGACAGTCTTTAAATTCCTTCATGGTTATGATAGAGTGGATAGGGATCGATATTTCGATATGGCTGGCTCTAGAACTAGAGGTCATAGTTTGAAGCTTCGGAAGAAAACTTGTTTGCAGGATGTAAGGAAATACTTTTTCAGTGTAAGAGTAGTTGATAATTGGAATTCGCTAAGCGAGGAGGTAGTTAATGCTACCTCAATCCATAGTTTTAAGGACAGGTATGATAAGTATCACTAAGTCTAAAAATGGAACCGATCAGGAGACGGGAAGATACGAGCTTTGGGCTCTTTCCCGTAAACACAATTAGGTAATCACAATTAGGTAATCACAGGTTTTAAGGCTAAAGAGAACGGATGGAAGCATCCCTGAGACGGATGAAGAGATCTGCAAAGAATTGAACAAGGAGTTTCAGTCAGTATTTACAGTACAAAATACCCCACCCCCTCAGATTGCAGAGATATAAGCTCAAGGGCAGGTATTAGAGAACATCAACCTTACAGCCACAGAGGTATGCAAAGCGCTGATGGATTTAGATGTTCATAAAGCTACAGGTCCTGATGACATATCCCCTCATGTACTTAAAAAATGCGCAAACACAATATCAGTGGCACTGGTATCATATTTAAAAAGTCACTGGAGTCAGGGGAGATTCCAAGATGCTGGAAACAAGCAAATGTGATACCTATCTTCAAAAAGGGAAGGAGGGATACGGCTCTGAACTATAGACCAGTTTCCTTGACCAGCATTATTTGCAAAGTTATGGAGAAACTACTAAGGAAACATATCTCTCTTCACTTGGAATCCTCCAACTTTATGTCAGTGAGGCAACATGGCCTCAGAGAAGGTAGATCAACAGTATCAAACTTATTAGAATTTTATGATGAGGTAAGCCGAATTTTACAGGCAAGAGAGGGCTGGGCAGATTGCATATTCCTAGACTTCCAGAAAGCGTTTCACACTGTTCCACAATGGGAGACTTAATAGGAAGCTGCAAGCAATGGCTAGAATAGATGGAAATGTCTTGGAATGGATAAAAACTTACTTGAAAAGAAGGGAATAGAGGGTTAGAGTAAGACACTCAGTGTCTGAATGGAGAAGAGTTAGTAGTGGAGTTCCACAGGGTTAATTTTTAGGGCCACTTTTGTTCCTTGTATATGTAAATGATCTACCAGAGTCTGTAAATTCATTCATGAATATGTTTGCAGATGATGAAAAGATTGTGAAGAAAGTAGGAAACGAGAACAATGGTAGAGAACTTCAGGAGGATCTAAATAATCTGCATGAGTGGACAGAAAATTGGCTAATGAAATTCAATACTTCAAAATGTAAGGTAATGAGAATGGGTACAAGTGCAAGAAGGCCCAAGCTTGATTACTCGGTGGCTGGAGTACAACTTCAAGAGACAGAAAATGAGAGAGATCTAGGAGTAAACATACTGGCAGATTTGTCTCCAGAAATACATATAAATGGCATAGTAAGGGCAGCATATGCATTCTTATCAAATGTAAGGTTAGCCTTCAGGCACATGGACAAGGAAATGTTCAG
>JAXCGZ010008712.1:20000-25033 GCA_037179515.1 Halocaridina rubra
CACCAACCCAGCACCTAACACACAGATCACACCTCCCACAGTTTCCACCCCTACACCAACTCCATCCACCCCATCACAAAACACTCACACTCCTACCATCCCCCCAAACAACACTCACAACCCTACCATCCCCTCACGCAACACTCACACCAACACCTCCACCCCATGCAACACTCAAACACGCAATACAGTCACATGCAACACTCAGACCACACACACCCGCTCAAGACACCAGGTCCCGGGACCCTAGACTTAAATCCCATACAACCACACCTCAACAGTCTATTCAGACACCTTCCTCTGCCTCCTCTTCCCAACAGCAAACCCTCTTCACAGTAAATGAGCTCACCAACTTTATTATTCAAGCCATACAGGCAGCCTTCCGACTCCTCGAAACCAAAGCCTCTCCTCAAGTTGCCTACAATCAAGTCGTCGAAGTAGCCCACTCCGTTATCGCCCAAGCCCTCGTCTCCAGAACCCACCACCAGCCTCAACAACCCACCACTCCTACCACCTCCACCTCCTTAAATCATCAAGATGTCTAATCTCGGGATCCTACACTGGAACGCCCAGGGTCTCAGACACAAGGTACCACATCTTGAAGGCATTGCCAAAGGCTGACAACAAAGATGTCATCATGGTTCAAAAAACCCTGTGCACAGAGCAAAACACTCCAAAAATCTCAGGATACAAAGGATTCTACCAGCGCTGGTCTCTAGGGGAGAACAGAGGCAGCGCCATCTTCATCAGGAAAAACCTGTTAGCCAAGGAAATAACCCGACCAGTCCACTGTGGCGAAGATGTCCACGTCCTCACTGTTAACATCAAACTTCAGGGCAGCTGAATAGATCTGTACAACATTTACAGACAACAGGATAGTGGCTTAGACCTGACTACCCTCTTCGGGCTAGCCAGTCATCGTGACTTGGTAATAGGAGGCAACTTCAACGTGCACCATCCAAGATTCAGGTATGAGCACCCCTGTGCTGCAGGCAGACACATCATGAGCCTGCTGGACGAACAAGAAGACGTCTCCCTTCTCAACAATCATGAGCAGAGGTGGAATACTGGACCTCACCTTTGTCTCCAACTCCCTAAAGCAAGACGCCACATGGAGAGTTCATCCCCTGGTCACAAGCGACCACTATGGGATCCATCTCACGCTGCCAATTCCTGAAATCTTCCAAATCCCTGCTCCTCCCCCTCGATGGAATTTCAAGAAGGCCAACTGGGGCCGATTCCAGGAGCACCTCAGCAATTGGTTTTCAGCCCACACACCATCCGAAGACATCGATCAAGCAGAGGCCGAGCTAATCAATGCTCTGCAAGCTGCAGCAAACTCCTCCATCCCCCTCTGTAAACCACAACACACCACTCATCGGGACAGATGGTACTACTGTGACAGAGTTAAAGAACTTAATCACCGGCTCAACGTCATCCGGAAAATGCACAGGAAAAGTCGCACTGAAGACTCCTACCGCACTCTCCCAGCAGTCAAAGAACATGTCCATTAAGAGACACGCAACATTAAAAGGAAAAAATGGCTAGAGTGGTGTTCCACCCTAGATGCTCACACCTCTGTGGGCCAGATGTGGAGGAGCATTAACTCCTTTGCTAAAGATAAACCTCCTAAAATCATCCCCCACAGGGATCCTAGCAGAGCAGAAGAAGAACTCTCCGTCAAATTCGCAGATAGAGCAAGCTCCAACCAGCTCCCCATCATCACCAGAACGACTCTTCAGTACCTCACCACTGAAAGATGGGAAGAAATAAAAGAGGTCATAAACACTGAAGACGAAACAGATGCCCCATTCTCTCTGACTGAGCTACTAAGAGTAAGCAAAAGCTCTAAGAACACAGCCCCAGGTGCTGATAGAATCACATACACAATTATTCAAAATATTGGGCCCCAAGGGGAAGCTGCTCTGCTATCTCTGATCAATTCGATATACACATGAAGAATCAGACCAGCCTCATGGAACAGAGAAGACATTCAGCCCATCCCAAAACCACAGGACCCTGACAACCCTTGCCCCATCTCCCTCCTAAGCTACCTGAGCAAGACGGCAGAGAAGATGGTACTTAACAGAGTCCGCTGGAAATGCCCACCCTTCCCAGAAAACATGTTTGCCTACCAGCCTGGCTCAGGCACCTCAGAATGTATAGCCTCCATGCTGTCTTTTATCAACAACTGCCGTGGATACATCGTTTTTCTAGATCTAGAGAAGGCCTTTGAACTAGCCAATGTGCCAGCGATACTATCAGCTCTCAAAGCAGATCAAAGGTAACCTTCTCTCATGGATCAAGCAGAGTCTACAAAACCGTAGTGCACGAGTCAAAGTAGATGGGCACTACTCCACCTACAAAAACCACAAAACTGGGGCCCCCCAAGGTGGAATCCTTGACCCCTTCCTCTTCAGTTGACTCATGGAAATACTCATAGACATCGCACTACCACATGTAGCCAGACTCTTCAACCATGCTGATGACTTTGCCCTTGTCACAATAGGCGACAGAAGCTCTAACAAGAAACAGCGCTGCCTCACCAAGATTCACCAAACCTCCATCTCCCTCAGAGTTAAAATCAATGCCCGCAAAACCAAGGCCCTTCCCATCCACCAGTGGAGACCAGACACTAATCTGATCATAGGTAATGAGCCTGTGGACTGGGTTACCAAGCACCAATACCTGGGTGTAATCATTGATGGCAAACTAACCTTTGGACCTGAAATTCAACACTTGCGCGACAAGTGCAGCCAGCGACAAGCGGTCCTTCGTCGGATGTCGGGCCTCTACGATGGTGCATCATTTAATGTCCTCAGAAGATTCTATGTACAAGCAATATGCAGCCCCATAGACTATACTTGTCCCACACTCTGGCTACTAAAAGACCAACAGTGGGACAAGATAGATGTAATTCAAAACAACGCCATGCGTACCATGCTAGGAGCCCCCATGTGGACCAAGAGAGAAAACATCCAGATGGAATTGGGACTCATGCCACTCAAACTCAGAGCTCAGCAAAGACTGACCCTCTTTGTGGCTAAAACCACCATTGTCCAACATAAATGCCTCGCTGGCACAAATCTCCATCTAGCCCTCAATCGCCACTCCAACCACCATCCTAGAAGCTAGGCAGCCAAGGTCTGTGCTAGCCCGCAAGCACTGCCAGGCAGGGAGAGCATCCTAGCCAAGATACAGGACACTCCGCTTCCTGAATACAGATGCTCTCCCCCATGGAATGACCAACCGCTCGACATAAAGATCAAGCTCCCTGACAACCCCAAAAGCTTGGTAAACCCGCTTGTCCTTAAAAACATATACAAGGACAAAATTCAGAGCTGGAGCAGGCCGAACTCTCAAGTCTACTACACTGACGGTTTAGTAAATCAAGAAACTGGAGCCTCAACTGCCGCCTTCACCACTGGAAACCACGTCCTATCCTGGAGACTGTCAAACTCCTGCTCATCGCTCCAGACTGAGCTTGTTGCCATAGCCAACGCCCTCAACTTCTTCATCCAGCAACGAGCTGACCATGCCCTAATTCTCTCTGACTCTAAAGGCACCTTACAGGCCATCAAGAAGCCGTTCCTCAGAGACAATGTACGTATCATCACCACCATCCTCAGCCACTACCACAGGACAACCAGCCTTGGAAAAGCCATCACTCTGCCTGGATTCCCAGCCACGTCGGCATCAAGGGAAATGAGGAAGCTGATCAAGCCACCAAACAAGCCACTCTTAGAGCAGAAATCCAAATATCTCTGCCTCCTGGGATTCAACAGATAAAAAACAAAGCCACCAAGTCACTCCTTAACGCCTTAATGACTAAACACAACCTGTGCACAGACATTGGCTCCCCCTCCAGCTGGTGGTACAATGCCACCACTGATCTTCAGCGAATCACCCTGCCTAAGAACCTTCGACGAAGCACGGCGGTCAGTGTGTACCGTCTGAGACTCGGATACAAGTGCACCTGGCGAATAGTGGATGATATCATCAGGGAATGCACCTTTTGCCAGGTAGCCTCACCACATCCACTGCTCCACTACATCCTCGAATGTAAAATTCACTGGAAAACTGGTGCCCCAGCAACATCCAGCAAAGATCCAAATGCCCTTCATGTTGCTAGCTCCATAATCAGACTAGCAACAAACAACTACATGAACAATCTACTAAATATCATCAGTCAATACCCTCAACCAAGATAACCATGTAATAACTCTCTCTCACCACCAGAACAGGAATACATTAAAATTGTTTGATGTAAACTAATAATCCTCAGCTGAACACTTATGTTTTCCATTATCTTTACAGTTTTGCACAACCTCACCTACGGGCCAAAATAGGAAAGTCCGATCGCCCTCAAGAGTGAATACCACCAACAATAACCAGATTCACCCCACATCCGCGCCAAATAGGAAAGCCCATTCACCCTCAAGTGCAAATACCACCTACAGTCAACAAAACCTTACCCCACCTGCGGGCCACAAGGGAAGGTCCGCTCACCCTAAAGGGAGAACATCAAAGAAAAACAAAAAGTTCGTTTTTTCCTTGTAGAAACTTCCACCTCAGATCAGGGATGGAGTGGAGGAGGAGGAATTCACTTCATTAGTAGGAAGAGGCTTCAACTACCTATCACAATAGAGATAAAAACAAAATAGAAACTTGAACACTTTATTTCCCTTTTTCTTCCCAACACTTATAAAAGAGAGAAGAGCAGGCAGAAATATTTGGGGTATAGAACACACACAGTCACTTGTTTTCACTAAAACAAAAACGGGAACACAAAACAAAACAAAAACAATCTTTGTTTCTTTTTCTGGCTCTTTAGAGAGAGGAGGAAAAGAGAACAGAGATACTTAGGCAGGTCCTATCACTACTGGAGCTGGAACCAGACTGAAATGACTGCTGACAGTCCATAACCAGTGCCATGCTATGTCTTTGTTTAACAGTCAAAATAGTTGTTATGAACTTTCCGTAAAATGTCACAAGTCCTAAAAATGATTGTAGCTTTTTGACATTTTCAGGCA
>JAXCGZ010008713.1:0-15000 GCA_037179515.1 Halocaridina rubra
ATCGTGTGTCATTTCTGTTTCTGAAATTGCAGTGTCCTGTGATTACCTAATTGTGATTACCTAATTGTGTTTACGGGAAAGAGCCCAAAGCTCGTATCTTCCCGTCTCCTGATCGGTTCCATTTTTAGACTTAGTGATACTTATCATACCTGTCCTTAAAACTATGGATTGAGGTAGCATTAACTACCTCCTCGCTTAGCGAATTCCAATTATCAACTACTCTTACACTGAAAAAGTATTTCCTTACATCCTGCAAACAAGTTTTCTTCCGAAGCTTCAAACTATGACCTCTAGTTCTAGAGCCAGCCATATCGAAATATCGATCCCTATCCACTCTATCATAACCATGAAGGAATTTAAAGACTGTCACCATATCCCCCCTTACTCTTCTAGCTTCGAGTGATGGCAAGTCTAATTCCCTCAGCCTCTCATCATAACCGAGATTGCGTATTTCTGGCACCAGTTTTGTGGCATGTCTTTGAACTTTTTCAAGCTTAGCTATGTGCTTTTTCAAGTGCGGATTCCAAAAGGGGGCTGCATATTCGAGTTTTGGCCTCACATAGGTTACATAAATATTTATGAACATTTCCTTGTCCATGTGCCTGAAGGCTACCCTTACATTTGATAAGAATGCATATGCTGCCCTTACTACGCCATTTATATGTATTTCTGGAGACAAATCTGCCAATATGTTTACTCCTAGATCTCTCTCATTTTCTGTCTCCTGAAGTTGTACTCCAGCCACCGAGTAGTCAAGCTTGGGCCTTCTTGCACTTGTACCCATTCTCATTACCTTACATTTTGAGGTATTGAATTTCATTAGCCACTTTTCTGACCACTCATGCAGATTATTTAGATCCTCCTGAAGTTCTCTACCATTGTTCTCGTTTTTTACTTTCTTCACAATCTTTGCATCATCTGCAAACATATTCATGAATGAATTTACAGACTCTGGTAGGTCATTTACATATACAAGGAACAAAAGTGGCCCTAAAACTGAACCCTGTGGAACTCCACTACTAACTCTTCTCCATTCAGACACTGAGTGTCTTACTCTAACCCTCTGTTCCCTTCCTTCTAAGTAAGTTTTTATCCATTCCAAGACATTTCCACCTATTCTAGCCATTGATTGCAGCTTCCTAATAAGTCTCCCATGTGGAACAGTGTCAAACGCTTTCTGGAAGTCTAGGAATATGCAATCTGCCCAGCCCTCTCTTTCCTGTAAGATTTGGCTTACCTCATCATAAAATTCTAATAAGTTTGTTACTGTTGATCTTCCTTCTCTGAAGCCATGTTGCCTCACTGACAAAAAGTTGAAGGATTCCAAGTGAAGAGAGATATGTTTCCTTAGTAGTTTCTCCATAAGTTTGCAAACTATGCTGGTCAAGGAAACTGGTCTATAGTTCAGAGCCGTATCCCTCCTTCCCTTTTTGAAGATAGGTATCACATTTGCTTGTTTCCAGCATCTTGGAATCTCCCCCGACTCCAATGACTCCTTAAATATGATACTTAGTGCCACTGATATTGTGTTTGCGCATTTTTTAAGCACATGAGGGGATATGTCATCAGGACCTGTAGCTTTATGAACATCTAAATCCATCAGCGCTTTGCATACCTCTGTGGCTGTAAGGTTGATGTTCTCTAATACCGGCCCTTGAGCTTCTATCACTGCAATCTGAGGGGGTGGGGTATTTTCTACTGTAAATACTGACTGAAACTCCTTGTTCAATTCTTTGCAGATCTCTTCGTCCGTCTCAGTGATGCTTCCATCCGCTCTCTTTAGCCTTAAAACCTGTTCTTTTACCTTCAGTTTTCCTCTGATAAAGCTGTGGAAAAGCTTGGGATTTTCTTTCGCCTTCCTGGTGATGTCCCTCTCATAATCTTTCTCTGCCTCTCTCCTTTTACTTAGGTAGTCATTTCTTGCTCTTTTGTAGGTTTGCCAGGCATTTATGTTTTTTCTCCTCCTATACCTTTTCCAGCATTTGTCTCTCCACTCCTTAGCTCTTTTACACCCATTATCGAACCATTTCTCTCTGGCATGAATTACACCTACTTTGGTGACAGGTATGCAGCAATCTACAATCTTCCCATATTTCTCACAAAAGATGTCATACATTTCTTGTACAGATTTGTTGTAAAATAAGGTTCTCCAGTCAATAACTGCAAAAAGCTCATTCATTTTGATGTAATCTCCTTTCTGATAGTTCCTCCTCATGTCCTCAGTGCCTCTACTCTCAGGAAGAATGTCTTCAATGATATACTCCATCAACAACACACAGTGGTCACTCTTTCCAATTGGTGGTTCATACTCAATATTTTCAATATCCAACACATTATCCGTGAACACCAGATCAAGTAGTGATGGCTCATCCCCACCCCTGGCTCTTGTTGGTTCCATTACATGTTGGTGTAGGAAATTCCCTTGTACGCAATCTAGGAATCTTGCCCCAAAGGAGTCCTCACCACTGTGTGGGTCAAGATTTATCCAATCTATCTCTTTATGATTAAAGTCTCCCATAATCAAAATCCTACATTTTTTCTCCCGCGCCATGTTAACAACTGAGTTTATGACTTCAATCGTACTTATATGACTTTCCTCATAAATTTCAAGCCTATTTTGGTTCCTTGGTGGGTTGTATACAACAGTTATTATAATGCTCTCTGACCCAGTATTTATGCGAGCAACAAGAAATTCCCTGAACTCACTTTCTATAGCCAAGTTTATCTCTTCAACTTGAATCCTCTCACTTATGAGCAGTGCTATCCCTCCACCAGTCCTCTCAGATCTTTCGACCCTTAGTATTCTGAAGCCCTTAGGAAAAACTGTGACACTGTTTATGTCCTCACTCAACTTAGTCTCTGTAATTGCTACTATATCTGCCTTACTGTTGTGAATCCTATCTTTTAATTCTACTGCCTTACCAGCTAATCCATCAGCATTTGTGTATAACAATCTTAATGAGGCCCCATCCCCTGATCTTCTGTCATTATCTTCTTTATCTCCCCTTTGTCTGGAAGTATTCCGTAACGAAAATTTTTCTTCTCTTCTTCATTTCTTTCATCATTTAACCTTCTTGCCTCTTGCAACAAGTTTTTGATCTTTCCCATCTCTTCCTGTGTTCTGTATCGTCTAATGAACACTTCTTTGCATTCTTGAAGGTCTTTTAGACTTTTTTTTCTCAACAATATTTCCCTACATGTCTCCCCTCTCTCAAAGGTTACTTTTGTTGGTCTCGGCTTTCCTTCCCTCGAATATTTACCTAGTTGGTGTATGTTTACAATATCCTCAGGACCACATACTACTCCAAGCTTTCTTATCAGGTCTACAACCCTAGCTTTATTTTCTTCAAGTCTCCCCTGCCATGTTGGCTCCTGGGATTCACTTATGCCTGAGATTACCACTGTCTTCTCCTTATCAAGTGCCAGTCTGATGAGTGGGTTTGCCCTTTCCATCACAACGTCTTTCATTTTTTCGATTACTGTCTCTTTATAGTCAACTGTTTGTATGTTTTCCAGTGCCACCACCTTTACAGCCTCTTTTACTGCCACATTCCCCTTTAGTGCATCAGCAAAGGACGTTTTCATGGCATCATTTTCCATATTCAGCTCCTGGAACTCTTTTCTGAACTGTTCAATGTTTTCCTTAATCTGAACATTCCAAGCAGCAATCTCGTCTCTCTCAGAAGATAGCAGTGAACTAACATCTAATTCCTTTAGGTTGTCATTTAGCTGTTTGTTTTTATCTTCTTGATTAGAAATTCTAGATTCTAGTTGACTCTTTTCCCCTTCCAGCTTCTTTATTCTTTTTTCTAGTTCCTTTCTCTCCTGCCCTTGTGCTTTATTTGCTTCCTCCAAAGATCTTATTTGTTCTCTGAGTGTTTCATTCTCTTTCATTTCTCCATCCATATTCCGAATTTTATCATCAAGGCTTGTAACCATTTCCTCTAACTTCTTGATTCTCTGTTTAAGTCCTCTGATGACTACCCCTTCTCCCGCCCCATGGGTGGGAGAGGTTTGGGACAGAGATGGCTTCATTTTTATGTTCTCCCTCTCACAGAATATAGAAAGAAGACGAGAAAGAGGAAAAAAAAAAAAAAAAAAAAAAAAAAAAAAAACTTCTAATTTACCTTCACACAGAATTTTTATATCTCCATATAAGTGCTATTTAGTGACTCAGTTTGTCTCCTTTCTGGTAACACACATCTTAACTTAAAAACTTGACCATGGTAATTTACGTATAAAAAGAAAAAGAAAAACAAAAGTCAAACCTGAAGGAAAATTCGAATTTGTGTTCGAGGTGGCACCCACCTGTTTCTGTTATATATTCTTCCTAACTGATAAACTGACTTGCTAACCAAGATATGTTATCACGGGATTTAGACTTTACATTTAACTCAATATATATACAAAATAACAAAATACCAAACGAGAAAGCTAAAAGAAAAGCAAAAAAAAAAATGAAGAAAATAGGACTGCTGTACTACTTGGCAACTTAACTCAGTACTGTTGACGGGTGGGTATTTGGTAATTTTTTTTTCTTTTATTATTCAATTTTTTCGTGTATCAAACTAACTAACTAGTTAATATAAATGGGAAGGATACTGTTTTTAACAATATATAGAACCACAGGATCAGGTAAAACGGCTCAAGAGCTTTCCCCAGTTTACACAAAAAATTAGGTAATGTGGTGTGAGGCTCCACGTCTGGCAACTCTTCTAGATTTCCCTCAAGGCAGAAACTGGACGGCAGCTTCTCTCTCTTCTCACGAAAAAGTTCTCAATTTTTTTCCTTTAATATGAACAGTCTCGCCTTACAACAAATATTAGTTTTTGTACTCACAATACTCTGCACGATTTCATATTTTTGGAAATTATGGTAAAGTTTTCCACTAAGCACTTTAGTCACTCGAAACTAAAATTTAAGAGGAGTCTACTCTGCCTGTGTGACAGAGGTAATCATCGAGTTGAGGCCAAAGTCTTGGCATACGTCCGTGGTGCCGGGAAACGAAATCGTGCTCACCACCTCCGGGATTCGAGGCAGCATTTCATAAAATTTAATTTTAGAAATTTAATTCAATTCTTTTAATGTCATTGCATTTCCAAAATTAAAGGAAAGTTGAATTCTGAGTTTCATTTAACCGACTAATGGTAACAGAGATGGGGTGTTCAAGTCCAAATATCTGTCCTGTCTGTTTGTGAGCTCTTAACCGAGCTCGGTACTTTGAGTCCCCTTAGTAAAACAGAATCTTAACAACACACTACCATCCTAAACCCCAACAATATGTGAAAAAATTAATCATTTTTTACCCCGACCGGGACTCGAACCTAGGACTTATGATTACTAAGTCAAGGTGCTACCACTACACCACAGAAGGTTAAAAGGAATCTATACTTAGGAATGAACGCATTCTAACTGAATGCCACTATTTTCATATTACAGATTCCCCAACCTCACTCGTGGCTTCATTTTAGCATTTAATTCAATTCCCAATCTCATTCGGGTCAAGAAATAACCAATTAAGCACATTACATATGTGAAAACATGAATCATTTTTTACCCCGACCGGGACTCGAAAATAGGACTTATGATTACTAAGTCAAGGTTGTAAGGTTGGATTCCTTTTAACCTTCTGTGATTACCTAATTGTGATTACCTAATTGTGTTTACGGGAAAGATCCCAAAGCTCGTATCGTCCCGTCTCCTGATCGCTTCCATTTTATACTTATTGATACTTATCATACCTGTCCTTAAAACTATGGATTGAGATAGCATTAACTACCTCCTCGCTTAGCCAATTCCAATTATCAACTACTCTTACACTGAAAAAGTATTTCCTTACATCCTGCAAAGAACTTTTCTTACGAAGCTTCAAACTATGACCTCTAGTTCTAGAGCCAGCCATATCAAAATATCGATCCCTATCCACTCAATCATAACCATGAAGGAATTTAAAGACTGTCACCATATCCCCCCTCACTCTTCTAGCTTCGAGTGATGGTAAGTCTAATTCCCTCAGCCTCTCATCATAACTGAGATTGCGTATTTCTGGCACCAGTTTCGTGGCATGTCTTTGAACTTTTTCAAGCTTAGCTATGTGCTTTTTCAAGTGCGGATTCCAAAAGGGAGCTGCATATTCCAGTTTTGGCCTCACATAGGTTACATAAATATTTATGAACATTTCCTTGTCCATGTACCTGAAGGCTACCCTTACATTTGATAAGAATGCATATGCTGCCCTTACTATGCCATTTATATGTATTTCTGGAGACAAATTTGCCAGTGTGTTTACTCCTAGATCTCTCTCATTTTCTGTCTCTTGAAGTTGTACTCCAGCCACCGAGTAGTCAAGCTTGGGCCTTCTTGCACTTGTACCCATTCTCATTACCTTACAATTTGAAGTATTGAATTTCATTAGCCACTTTTCTGACCACTCATGCAGATTATTTAGATCCTCCTGAAGGTCTCTACCATTGTTCTCGTTTTTTACTTTCTTCACAATCTTTGCATCATCTGCAAACATATTCATGAATGAATTTACAGACTCTGGTAGGTCATTTACATATACAAGGAACAAAAGTGGCCCTAAAACTGAACCCAGTGGAACTCCACTACTAACTCTTCTCCATTCAGACACTGAGTGTCTTACTCTAACCCTCTGTTCCCTTCCTTCTAAGTAAGTTTTTATCCATTCCAAAACATTTCCACCTATTCTAGCCATTGATTGCAGCTTCCTAATAAGTCTCCCATGTGGAACAGTGTCAAACGCTTTCTGGAAGTCTAGGAATATGCAATCTGCACAGCCCTCTCTTTCCTGTAAGATTTGGCTTACCTCATCATAAAATTCTAATAAGTTTGTTACTGTTGATCTACCTTCTCTGAAGCCATGTTGCCTCACTGACAAAAAGTTGAAGGATTCCAAGTGAAGAGAGATATGTTTCCTTAGTAGTTTCTCCATAACTTTGCAAACTATGCTGGTCAAGGAAACTGGTCTATAGTTCAGAGCCGTATCCCTCCTTCCCTTTTTGAAGATAGGTATCACATTTGCTTGTTTCCAGCATCTTGGAATCTCCCCCGACTCCAGTGACTCCTTAAATATGATACTTAGTGCCACTGATATTGTGTTTGCGCATTTTTTAAGCACATGAGGGGATATGTCATCAGGACCTGTAGCTTTATGAACATCTAAATCCATCAGCGCTTTGCATACCTCTGTGGCTGTAAGGTTGATGTTCTCTAATACCGGCCCTTGGGCTTCTATCACTGCAATCTGAGGGGGTGGGGTATTTTCTACTGTAAATACTGACTGAAACTCCTTGTTCAATTCTTTGCAGATCTCTTCATCCGTCTCAGTGATGCTTCCATCCGCTCTCTTTAGCCTTAAAACCTGTTCTTTTACCTTCAGTTTTCCTCTGATAAAGCTGTGGAAAAGCTTAGGATTTTCTTTAGCCTTCCTAGTGATGTCCCTCTCATAGTCTCTCTCTGCCTCTCTCCTTTTACTTAGGTAGTCATTTCTTGCTCTTTTGTAGGTTTGCCAGGCATTTATGTTTTTTCTCCTCCTATACCTTTTCCAGCATTTGTCTCTCCACTCCTTAGCTCTTTTACATCCATTATCGAACCATTTCTCTCTGGCATGAATTACACCTACTTTGGTGACAGGTATGCAGCAATCTACTATCTTCCCATATTTCTCACAAAAGATGTCATATATTTCTTGTACAGATTTGTTGTAAAATAAGGTTCTCCAGTCAATAACTGCAAAAAGCTCATTCATTTTGATGTAATCTCCTTTCGGATAGTTCCTCCTCATGTCCTCAGTGCCTCTACTCTCAGGAAGAATATCTTCAATGATATACTCCATCAACAACACACAGTGGTCACTCTTTCCAATTGGTGGCTCATACTCAATTTTTTCAATATTCAACACATTATCTGTGAACACTAGATCAAGTAGTGATGGCTCATCCCCACCCCTGGCCCTTGTTGGTTCCATTACATGTTGGTGTAGGAAATTCCCTTGTACGGAATCTAGGAATCTTGCCCCGAATGAGTCCTCACCACTGTGTGGGTCAAGATTTATCCAATCTATCTCTTTATGATTAAAGTCTCCCATAATCAAAATCCTACATTTTTTTTCCCGTGCCATGTTAACAACTGAGTTTATGACTTCAATAGTACCTATATGACTTTCCTCATAAACTTCAAGCCTATTTTGGTTCCTTGGTGGGTTGTATACAACAGTTATTATAATGCTCTCTGGCCGAGTATTTATGCGAGCAACAAGAAATTCCTTGAACTCACTTTCTATAGCCAAGTTTATTTCTTCGACTTGAATCCTTTCACTTATGAGCAGTGCTATCCCTCCACCAGTCCTCTCAGATCTTTCAACCCTTAGTATTCTGAAACCCTTAGGAAAAACTGTGACAATGTTTATGTCCTCACTCAACTTAGTCTCTGTAATTGCTACTATATCTGCCTTACTGTTGTGAATCCTATCTTTTAATTCTACTGCCTTACCAGCTAATCCATCAGCATTTGTGTATAACAATCTTCATGAGGCCCCATCCCCTGATCTTCTGTCATTATCTTCTTTATCTCCCCTTTGTCTGGAAGAACTCTGTAATGAAAATTTTTCTTCTCTTCATTTCTTTCATCATTTAACCTTCTTGCCTCTTGCAACAAGTTTTTGATCTTTCCCATCTCTTCCTGTGTTCTGTATTGTCTAATGAACACTTCTTTGAATTCTGGAAGGTCTTTTAGACTTTTTTTTCTCAACAATATTTCCCTACATGTTTCCTCTCTCTCAAAGGTTACTTTTGTTGGTCTCGGCTTTCCTTCCCTCGAATATTTACCTAGTTGGTGTATGTTTACAATATCCTCAGGACCACATGCTACTCCAAGCTTTCTTATCAGGTCTACAACCCTAGCTTTATTTTCTTCAAGTCTCCCCTGCCATGTTGGCTCCTGGGACTCGCTTATGCCTGAGATTACCACTGTCTTCTCCTTATCAAGTGCCTGTCTGATGAGTGGGTTTGCCCTTTTCATCACAACGTCTTGCATTTTTTCGATTACTGTCTCTTTATAGTCAACTGTTTGTATGTTTTCCAGTGCCACCACCTTTACAGCCTCTTTTACTGCCACATTCCCCTTTAGTGCATCAGCAAAGGAAGTTTTCATGGCATCATTTTCCATATTCAGCTCCTGGAACTCTTTTCTGAACTGTTCAATGTTTTCCTTAATCTGGACATTCCAAGCAGCAATCTCGTCTCTCTCAGAAGAGAGCAGTGAACTAACATCTAAGTCCTTTAGGTTGTCATTCAGCTGTTTGTTTTTATCTTCTTGTTTAGAAAGTCTAGATTCTAGTTGACTCTTTTCCCCTTCCAGTTTCTTTATTCTTTTTTCTAGTTCCTTTCTCTCCTGCCCTTGTGCTTTATTTGCTTCCTCCAAAGATCTTATTTGCTCTCTGAGTGTTTCATTCTCATTCATTTCTCCATCCATATTCTGAATTTTATCATCAAGGCTTATAACCATTTCCTCTAAATTCTTGATTTTCTGTTTGAGTCTCCTGATGGCTACCCCTCCTACCGACCCATGGATTGGAGAGGTTTGGGACAGAGATGGCGTCATTTTTATGTTCTCCCTCTCACAGAATATAGAAAGAAGACGAGAAAGAGGAAAAAAAAAAGAGAAAAACTTTTAATTAAGCTTCACACCGAATTTTTATATCTCCATATAAGTGCTATATAGTGACTCAGTTTATCTCTTTTCTGGTAACACACATCTTAACTTAAAAACTTGACCATGGTAATTTAAGGATAAAAAGAAAAAGAAAAAAAATGCAACAAAACAAAAGTCAAACCTGAAGGAAAAATTTGAACCTATGTCTGAGGTGGCACCCACCTGTTTCTGCTATATATTCTTCCTAACTGATAAACTCACTTGCTAACCAAGGTATGTTATCACAAGATTAGACTTTACATTTAACTCAATATATATACAAAATAAAAACAAAATAGTAAAAGAGAAAGCTAAAAGAAAAGCAAAAAAAAAAAATGAAGAAAATAAGACAGCTGTACTACTTGGCAACTTAACTCAGTACTGTTGACAGGTGGATATTATTTTTTTTTACTTATTCAATTATTTCGTGTATCAAACTAACTAACAAGTTAATATAAATGGGAAGGATACTGATTTTAACAATATATGGGACCACAGGATCAGGTAAGCGGCTTAAGAGCTTTCCCCAGTTTACACAAAAAATTAGATGTTCTGTGGTGTAGTGGTAGCGCCTTGACTTAGTAATCATAAGTCCTAGGTTCGAGTCCCAGTCGGGGAAAAAAATTATTCATGTTTTCACATATGTAATGTGCTTAATTGGTTATTTCATGACCCGAATGAGATTGGGAATTGAATTAAATGCTAAAATGAAGCCACGAGTGAGGTTGGGGAATCTGTAATATGAACATAGTGGCATTCAGTTAGAATGCATTCATTCCTAAGTATAGCAGATATAAGCAATAAGGTTGGATTCCTTTTAACCTTCTGTGGTGTAGTGGTAGCGCCTTGACTTAGTAATCATAAGTCCTAGGTTCGAGTCCCGGTCGGGGTAAAAAAAAAATGATTCATATATATATATATATATATATATATATATATATATATATATATATATATATATATATATATATATATATATATATATATATATATATATATATATATATATATATATATATATATATATATATACATATATATATATATATATATATATATATATATATATATATATATATATATATATATATATATATATATATATATATATATATATATATATATATATATATATATATATATATATATATATACATACATGCATGCATGCATACATACATACATACATACACACACACACACACACACACACACACACACACACACACACACATATATATATATATATATATATATATATATATATATATATATATATATATATATATATATATATATATATATATATATATATAGTAAGGCATATTATAGATGCCTATAGCCTCATAAGGCAATTCATAGATGCCTATAAGTGCCGGGTGGCAGTGACGCACTCGATACCCACTGACCACCACGAATAGCAACATAGCCCAGTCAGTAAGAGTTCAGACCTTGCCAGGGGCATACTTTTGTCACGTCCACAGCTTAGCAGTCTCTCCCTTGGGGGTGGGAATCAGGAATCAGTCGTGACAGGAACTGTAGGAATTGGATCTCTGAGGAATTAATTGTTACTCTAGAAATAAACACATATTAAAAAGATGCTTATCTGTTTTCACCAACCATGCTACCAAGAGAGAATAACACCACAACAATTCATGAAAACTAGTGGGATAAGCCCCACAACATTGGTGACCAGCTCGGGATCAACCCACGCCGTTACTTCAACGAAGAGAAAGAAGAATTAAAAATACAGAAGAAAAAATTATATAGCATCTATGGAAGAAATGTTCGAGTGATGAAGGAACTTCTAGACGCTTACAAGCAGCGAGAGACAAAGTCTCCGCTCCCCCCACACAGACAGTATCATGTTACCAGAACCAGTCACTCTCCCCCGCCCTCATATTGGCAAGGCCCCCAGCAGTAAAAGGACAAAGAGCGCTTTCATGTACGCCACCGTCACAGTGCGCTGAAGTGTGACCAGGGCTCTGAGAGAAAACGCCCCTTACCAGAAGTATATGTTTCCGGATCCAACCAGGAAGATGGTGATTTGTAGATTTTACGAGAGAGATGGAGAAGTTGGCGGGAACCTCCCGTGCCCAGAAGAAAGAAGAACCCCCTCCTCTATTGCCTGTTGCCGTGATGTTCTTCAAGCAGTTTCTCAAAATAGCTAAGTACTTGTGATCTGTATCCAGTGAGTAATGGGACAATTATTCAAAGAAATTGAGGTCGGCAGATGCTGCCATTTTACTTTGTAGTTATGCTTTGACTCAGCCAACCCACCTATGCGGGGTGTGGCACTAGTAAGTAAATAAAATTAGAATTTCTGTACCCATTACTAACATGGATAATTTGCACTAATAGCTATAAGCAGTAATGAACTCCATTTTTTTTATTATTTGAATAATATTATAAGAAATTGCATTTGAAGGCTGTTCCATTTATTTGTATTAATGCCTAAGTTAATATTAAGAAGGTAAATGTATTGATTTTAATGGAAAAAGATTGAATGTACGAGTAAAATCATTTTTATATTCATTTCTTAAAGCGTAAGAAATCGGGTGAGAAAATCCTTGCACCTGTTTTCAAGGTTCTTTCAATTTTTGCGTGTAATATTTTGATGAGAGAAAGACAGGAGTGACTGATCGTTCTTCTAATTCATATTATAGAGAAATTGATATTAAACTGCATGTATCACATATCATTTTGAGGAATAAGATAGTTCTAAGATGTTATTTAGATCTTTACTGTTAGATACAGCAAGCTTTTATTTTTTTCACGCTATGCAAGCGGTAAGAGTAGAATCGAATGATTTGTGCTGTGCTAGGGTAGGGGGGGTTTCAGCGTAACCCTAATGTAGCTTACAGGGGGAGAAAGAATGGGATCTGATAGCCGTGAGGGATATGCCTCGAGAGACCGCCAACAAACTCACGCCCTCAAAGTGTTGGGGTTGGGGAAGGTATTGTGTAGCCTTAACGCACCTTAGTGGGAGTAGAGGGGGGACCTAGGACATTGGGATGCAGTCATGCAATCCTCAAGTCAACCGCAGTTTCACACACCCACTCCTTCAGAGTGGTGGGGGAGGGAAACCACGCATGGTACATAAAGAAGTGAAGAAGGGAAGTATACAGAGAGAAAGGGGGTGAGTGTCTTGAAAGTGTCGAGTGCGGGAGAGAATGGGTATAACTGACTGGGGGTATAATGGGGGGGTTGTTCTTGTGGATGGAATCGTGGAAAAGTCCGTTGGGGAAGCATGATGGGGAAGGAGTCTGCGAGGATTCTTCCCCTGCTCCACCGTGTCTTTATCCGGCCATATCACTGTATTTTCATGGGAGGTGATGTGCTGTTGCGATATCTATTGAGGGATATTTTTGAGAAAGTGATTCTCCACCTGCCCAGATATAGATGGGATGCAATGTTTGTTTTATTTTTGTTTCGTCCCCTACTCGCCAATGAGATTATTATTCGATGTTTGAGAATTACAAGATAGATATTAAGTGATAAAGGACGTGAATTGATGAATGATTCTTTATTTTCCTTTCCAGCTGCAGTATATACATTAATTGTCAGAAGGGATATGTTAGATAGATAAAATAAAACTTGGAAAGCTTAGCCATGATAATGTTTGTCACAATTATTTCAGATTGGTCATGAAGAAGGGAGTGTAAATTCACAAGAATTGACAACAAGACTGTCAAACAGCCGTTTCCTGATGAGGTTGATCCAGAAACCGAAGAGACAGGGTAGGAACAGCTACTACACGCAAAACTTCCTGCGAAAGCTAGCCAGTTGAAGGCCAGAAGACAGATATTGGGCAGTATTTTTGGATAGGAAAAGGAAAGAGAGTACAAGAGAAGTTTGTTAAGTACCTACCCGATTGTAAGTATGCAAAGGAGAAAAAGGTATAACTCCCCCCTTTCTCCTGAGGTAGTTCTGTTGAATGGTCACTCGAAAAAAAATCAAATTTGAGATAGTAGAAGAATATTTATATATATATATATATATATATATATATATATATATATATATATATATATATATATATATATATATATATATATATATTAATTTATCATGTACAACTTCTTAAGAGATTATGAAACTTAAGCAAAATGCATTCTTTGATGTTGCAAATGAAATATGATTTTTAATTTTATTGCCGCATACACAGTGACAAACTTTTCATATTAATTTCAGATACGTTTTTTATCTCTTTTTTTTTTTGTGTGTTGCAAAAAATCTTTAATATCTTTGTCCCTTTGATATATTGCAATTCAAGAATTTTGAAAAAGCTTATCTAGAGATAATTATTGTTAATTACTATCATTGTCATGAAATTTATAATTACAATTGAGCTAATCAAGATAATTGAGATTCTCAGAGCTTATATGTTGAGTTTGAAATTTGAAAATAATTATACTTAAGTCCTTTTAAGTCGTTTATTAAGAAAAGATAACTATTATTTTGTTGATAGTAGTAGAGATATTATCATGTATGATTGTAGTATTTTGCTTTGATTTCATCAGGGGTATGTTGACTTATAGCGAGTGTGTGCTTCGACTCATCCCTCTGATTTATAGAAAGAGAAAATATTGTTATAATAGAAAGGGATGTGTATGTTCATTTCAGTAAAGTCCTTTGCAATGTTAAACAGAAAGGAATGGAATTGTGCTGCGATATTTCTGCAGTTATACACTAAGTTGTTTTGTTTTTTATTCTTCTCTAAATGTTAGAAAATTATTGCAGTTGTGCTCTGTCCACTTGTATAGTTTGGGCAGAAAGTCAAGTCATGAAAAGGGCTTTATAAGCGAAATTATACGTTTTTTTTTTTTTTTTAAGAAAAGGAACCATTAGAATTGGAGTAGATGCTCTCTCTCTCTCTCTCTCTCTCTCTCTCTCTCTCTCTCTCTCTCTCTCTCTCTCTCTCTCTCTCTCTCTTTCTCTCTCTCTCTCTCTCTCTCTCTCTCTCTCTCTCTCTCTCTCTCTCTCTCTCTCACCTTGATGTTATTCTTGCTCGTTTTCCTCACTTTGGTGGCCATTAATTATATTGAATTATACATATATTTTCTGTATGTTGCTATATAATTCTGTTTGTGCATTCTGCGTTTCTCTGAGCTTTACTTTTGCATATAATGTACTCTGTGCTGCCATTCTGTGAGTTGTGTGTTAGTATGCAGCAATGTTTTATCAATATGTACACCTCCCTGTAAACCATGTTCAATTCTTGATTTTATATCCATTTGAAGCATTATTTGTATGAACTCATGTAATGTCTGACGCCTTGGCGCA
>JAXCGZ010008713.1:22500-24987 GCA_037179515.1 Halocaridina rubra
TTTATATGTATTTCTGGAGACAAATTTGCCAGTATGTTTACTCCTAGATCTCTCTCATTTTCTGTCTCTTGAAGTTGTACTCCAGCCACCGAGTAGTCAAGCTTGGGCCTTCTTGCACTTGTACCCATTCTCATTACCTTACATTTTGAAGTATTGAATTTCATTAGCCACTTTTCTGACCACTCATGCAGATTATTTAGATCCTCCTGAAGTTCTCTACCATTGTTCTCGTTTTTTACTTTCTTCACAATCTTTGCATCATCTGCAAATATATTCATGAATGAATTTACAGACTCTAGTAGGTTATTTACATATACAAGGAACAAAAGTGGCCGTAAAACTGAACCCTGTGGAACTCCACTACTAACTCTTCTCCATTCAGACACTGAGTGTCTTACTCTAACCCTCTGTTCCCTTCCTTCTAAGTAAGTTTTTATCCATTCCAAAACATTTCCACCTATTCTAGCCATTGATTGCAGCTTCCTAATAAGTCTCCCATGTGGAACAGGGTCAAATGCATTCTGGAAGTCTAGGAATATGCAATCTGCACAGCCCTCTCTTTCCTGTAAGATTCGGCTTACCTCATCATAAAATTCTAATAAGTTTGTTACAGTTGATCTACCTTCTCTGAAGCCATGTTGTCTCACTGACAAAAAGTTGAAGGAATCCAAGTGAAGAGAGATATGTTTCCTTAGTAGTTTCTCCATAACTTTCCAAACTATGCTGGTCAAGGAAACTGATCTATAGTTTAGAGCCGTATCCCTTCTTTCCTTTTTGAAGATAGGTATCACGTTCACTTGTTTCCAGCATCTTGGAATCTCCCCTGACTCCAGTGACTTTTTAAATATGATACTTATTGCCACTTCTGTGGCTGAAAAGGTGATGTTCTCCAATACCGGCCCATGAGTTTCTATCTCTGCAATATGAGGGGGTGGGTATTTTCTACTATAAATACTGACTAAACCTCCTTGTTCAGTTCTTTGCAGACCTCTTCATCCGTCTCAGTAATGCTTCCATCCGCTCTCTTAAGCATTAAAACCTGTTCTTTTACCCTCAGTTTTCCTCTGCTATCGCTGTGGAAAAAATCGGGATTTTCTTTAGCCTTCCTGGTGATGTCCCTCTCATAGTCTTTCTCTGCCTCTTTTCTTTTACTTGGGTAATAATTTCTTGCTCTTTTGTAGGTTTGCCAGGCATTTATGTTTTTTCTCCTCCTATGCCTTTTCCAGCATTTGTCTCTCCACTCCTTAGCTCTTTTACACTCATTATCGAACCATTTCTCTCTGGCATGAATTACACCTACTTTGGTGACAGGTATGCAGCAATCTACTATCTTCCCACATTTCTCACAAAATTTTTTTTACATTTCATTTACTGATTTGTTGGAAAAAAAGGTCCTCCAGTCAATAACTGCAAAAAGCTCATTCATTTTTATGTAATTTCCTTTCGGATACTTCCACCTCATGTCCTCAGTGCCTTTACTCTCAGGCAAAACATCTTCAATGATATACTCCATCAACAACACACAGTGGTCACTCTTTCCAATTGGTGGCTCATACTCACTTTTTTCAATATCCAACACATTATCTCTGAATACTAGATCAAGTAGTGATGGCTCATCCCCACCCCTGGCCCTCGCTGATTCCATTACATGTTGGTGTAGGAAATATCCTTGTACGCAATCTAGGAATCTTGCCCCGAATGAGTCCTCACCACTGTGTTGGTCAAGATTTATCCAATCTATCTCTTTATGATTAAAATCTCCCATACTCAAAATCCTACATTTTCTCTCCCGTGCCATGTTAACAATTGAGTTTATGACTTCAATTGTACCTATATGACTTTCCTCATAAATTTCTAGCCTATGTTGGTTCCTTGGTAGGTTATATACAATAGTTATTATAATGCTCTCTGGCCCAGTATTTATGAGAGCAACAAGAAATTCCTTGAACTCACTTTCTATAGCCAGGTTTATTTCTTCAACCTGAATCCTTTCACTTATGAGCAGTGCTATCCCTCCACCAGTCCTCTCAGATCTTTCAACCCTTAATATTCTGAATCCCTTAGGAAAATATGTAACACTGTTTATGTCCTCACTCTACTTAGTATCTGTAACTGCTGCTATATCTGCCTTACTGTTGTGAATCCTATCTTTTAATTCTACTGCCTTACCAGCTAATCCATCAGCATTTGTGTATAACAATCTTAACGAGGTCCCATCCCCTGATCTCCTGTCATTATCTTCTTTATCTCCCCTTTGACTGAAAGAACTCTAAAATTAAAATTTTCTTCTGTTCTTCATTTCTTTCCTCATTTAACTTATATATATATATATATATATATATATATATATATATATATATATATATATATATATATATATATATATATATATATATATATATATATATATATATATATATATATGAATGATGTGGTTAGCCTCATCATACAAAAAAAAAAAGTGAATGTCATATGCAAATTTTTTAG
>JAXCGZ010008714.1:0-15000 GCA_037179515.1 Halocaridina rubra
TCACTAAGTATAAAATGGAACCGATGAGGAGACGGGAAGATACGAGCTTTGGGCTCTTTCCCGTAAACACAGTTAGGTAATCACAATTAGGTAATCACACACACACACTAAGTATCATATTTAAGGAGTCACTGGAGTCGGGGGAGATTCCAAGATGCTGGAAACAAGCAAATGTAATACCTATCTTCAAAAAGGGAAGGAGGGATACGGCTCTGAACTATAGACCAGTTTCCTTGACCAGCATAGTTTACAAAGTTATGGAGAAACTACTAAGGAAACATATCTCTCTTCACTTGGAATCCTTCAACTTTTTGTCAGTGAGGCAACATGGCTTCAGAGAAGGTAGATCAACAGTAACATACTTATTAAAATTTTATGATGAGGTAAGCAAAATCTTACAGGAAAGAGAGGGCTGGGCAGATTGCATATTCCTAGACTTCCAGAAAGCGTTTGACACTGTTCCACACGGAAGACTTATTAGGACACTGTTCCACATGGGAGACTTATTAGGAAGCTGCAAGCAATGGCTAGAATAGGTGGAAATGTTTTGGAATGGATAAAAACTTACTTAGAAGGAAGGGAACAGAGGGTTAGAGTAAGACACTCAGTGTGTGAATGGAGAAGACTTAGTAGTGGAGTTCCACAAGGTTCAGTTTTAGGGCCACCTTTGTTCCTTGTATATGTAAATGACCTACCAGAGTCTGTAAATTCATTCATGAATATGTTTGCAGATGATGCAAAGATTGTGAAGAAAGTAAAAAACGAGAACAATGGTAGAGAACTTCAGGAGGATCTAAAGAATCTGCATGAGTGGTTAGAAAAGTGGCTAATGAAATTCAATACTTCAAAATGTAAGGTAATGAGAATGGGTACAAGTGCAAGAAGGCCCAAGCTTGACTACTCGGTGGCTGGAGTACAATTTCAAGAGACAGAAAATGAGAGAGATCTAGGAGTAAACATACTGACAGATTTGTCTCCAGAAATACATATAAATGGCATAGTAAGGGCAGCATATGCATTCTTATCAAATGTAAGGGTAGCCTTCAGGCACATGGACAAGGAAATGTTCAGAAATATTTATGTAACCTTTGTGAGGCCAAAACTCGAATATGCAGCCCCCTTTTGGAATCCGCACTTGAAAAAGCACATAGCAAAGCTTGAAAAAGTTCAAAGACATGCTACGAAACTGGTGCCAGAAATACGCAATCTCAGTTATGATGAGAGGCTGAGGGAATTAGACTTACCATCACTCGAAGCTAGAAGAGTGAGGGGGGATATGGTGACAGTCTTTAAATTCCTTCATGGTTATGATAGAGTGGATAGGGATCGATATTTTGATATGGCTGGCTCTAGAACTAGAGGTCATAGTTTGAAGCTTTGTAAGAAAACTTCTTTGCAGGATGTAAGGAAATACTTTTTCAGTGTAAGAGTAGTTGATAATTGGAATTGGCTAAGCAAGGAGGTAGTTAATGCTATCTCAATCCATAGTTTTAAGGACAGGTATGATAAGTATCACTAAGTATAAAACGGAACCGATCAGGAGACGGGAAGATACGAGCTTTGGGCTCTTTCCCGTAAACACAATTAGGTAATCACAATTAGGTAATCTCACACACACACTAAGTATCATATTTAAGGAGTCACTGGAGTCGTGGAAGATTCCAAGATGCTGGAAACAAGCAAATGTGATACCTATCTTCAAAAAGGGAAGGAGGGATACGGCTCTGAACTATAGACCAGTTTCCTTGACCAGCATAGTTTGCAAAGTTATGGAGAAACTACTAAGGAAACATATCTCTCTTCACTTGGAATCCTTCAACTTTTTGTCAGTGAGGCAACATGGATTCAGAGAAGGTATATCAACAGTAACAAACTTATTAGAATTTTATGATGAGGTAAGCCAAATCTTACAGGAAAGAGAGGGCTGGGCAGATTGCATATTCCTAGACTTCCAGAAAGCATTTGACTCTGTTCCACATGGGAGACTTATTAGGAAGCTGCAATCAATGGCTAGAATAGGTGGAAATGTTTTGGAATGGATAAAAACTTACTTAGAAGGAAGGGAACAGAGGGTTAGAGTAAGACACTCAGTGTCTGAATGGAGAAGAGTTAGTAGTGGAGTTCCACACGGTTCAGTTTTAGGGCTACTTTTGTTCCTTTTATATGTAAATGACCTACTAGAGTCTGTAAATTCATTCATGAATATGTTTGCAGATGATGCAAAGATTGTGAAGAAAGTAAAAAACGAGAACAATGGTAGAGAACTTCAGGAGGATCTAAATAATCTGCATGAGTGGTTAGAAAAGTGGCTAATGAAATTCAATACTTCAAAATGTAAGGTAATGAGAATGGGTACAAGTGCAAGAAGGCCCAAGCTTGACTACTCGGTGGCTGGATTACAACTTCAAGAGACAGAAAATGAGAGAGATCTAGGAGTAAACATACTGGCAGATTTGTCTCCAGAAATACATATAAGTGGCATAGTAAGGGCAGCATATGCATTCTTATCAAATATAAGGGTAGCCTTCAGGCACATGGACAAGGAAATGTTCAGAAATATTTATGTAACCTATGTGATGCCAAAACTCGAATATGCAGCCCCCTTTTGGAATCCGCACTTGAAAAAGCACATAGCTAAGCTTGAAAAAGTTCAAAGACATGCCACGAAACTGGTGCCAGAAACTACGCAATCTCAGTTATGATGAGAGGCTGAAGGAATTAGACTTACTATCACTCGAAGCTAGAAGAGTGAGGGGTGATATGGTGACAGTCTTTAAATTCCTTCATGGTTATGACAGAGTGGATAGGGATCGATATTTTGATATGGCTGGCTTTAGAACTAGAGGTCATAGTTTGAAGCTTCGTAAGAAAACTTCTTTGCAGGATGTAAGGAAATACTTTTTCAGTGTAAGAGTAGTTGATAATTGGAATTAGCTAAGCGAGGAGGTAGTTAATGCTATCTCAATCCATAGTTTTAAGGACAGGTATGATAAGTATCACTAAGTGTAAAATGGAATCGATCAGGAGACGGGAAGATACGAGCTTTGGGCTCTTTCCCGTAAGCACAATTAGGTAATCACAATTAGGTAATCACAGACCTCTCTCTCTCTCTCTCTCTCTCTCTCTCTCTCTCTCTCTCTCTCTCTCTCTCTCTCTCCCTCACACACACACACACACACACACACACATACACACACGTAACAGGCAAGAAGGTTAAATGATGAAAGAAATGAAGAAGAGAAGAAAAATGTTCATTACAGAGTTCTTCCAGACAAAGGGGAGATAAAGAAGATAATGACAGAAGATCAGGGGATGGGGCCTCATTAAGATTGTTATTCACAAATGCTGATGGATTAGCTGGTAGGGCAGTAGAATTAAAAGATAGGATTCACAACAGTAAGGCAGATATAGTAGCAATTACAGAGACTAAGTTGAGTGAGGACATAAACAGTGTCACCGTTTTTCCTAAGGGCTTCAGAATACTAAGGGTTGAAAGATCTGAGAGTACTGGTGGAGGGATAGCACTGCTCATAAGTGAAAGGATTCAAGTTGAAGAAATAAACTTGGCTATAGAAAGTGAGTTCAAGGAATTTCTTGTTGCTCGCATAAATACTGGGCCAGAGAGCATTATAATAACTGTTGTATACAACCCACCAAGGAACCAAAATAGGCTTGAAGTTTATGAGGAAAGTCATATAGGTACTATTGAAGTCATAAACTCAGTTGTTAACATGGCACGGGAAAAGAATGTAGGATTTTGATTATGGGAGACTTTAATCATAAAGAGATAGATTGGATAAATCTTGACCCACACAGTGGTGAGGACTCATTCGGGGCAAGATTCCTAGATTGCGTACAAGGGAATTTCCTACACCAACATGTAATGGAACCAACAAAGGCCAGGGGTGGGGATGAGCCATCACTACTTGATCTAATGTTCACAGATAATGTGTTGGATATTGAAAAAATTGAGTATGAACCACCAACTGGAAAGAGTGACCACTGTGTGTTGTTGATGGAGTATATCATTGAAGATATTCCTCCTGAGAGTAGAGGCACTGAGGACATGAGGAGGAACTATCCGAAAGGAGATTACATCAAAATGAATGAGCTTTTTGCAGTTATTGACTGGAGAACCTTATTTTACAACAAATCTGTACAAGAAATGTATGACATCTTTTGTGAGAAATATGGGAAGATAGTAGATTGCTGAATACCTGTCACCAAAGTAGGTGTAATTCATGCCAGAGAGAAATGGTTTGATAATGAGTGTAAAAGAGCTAAGGAGTGGAGAGACAAATGCTGGAAAAGGTATAGGAGGAGAAAAAACATAAATGCCTGGCAAAACTACAAAAGAGCAAGAAATGACTACCTAATTAAAAGGAGAGAGGCAGAGAGAGACTATGAGAGGGAAATCACCAGGAAGGCTAAAGAAAATCCCAATCTTTTCCACAGCTTTATTAGAGGAAAACTGAAGGTAAAAGAACAGGTTTTAAGGCTAAAGAGAGCGGATGGAAGCATCACTGAGACGGATGAAAAGATCTGCAAAGAATTGAACAAGGAGTTTCAGTCAGTATTTACAGTAGAAAATACCCCACCCCCTCAGATTGCAGTAATAGAAGCTCAAGGGCCGGTATTAGAGAACATCAACCTTACAGCCACAGAGGTATGCAAAGCGCTGATGGATTTAGATGTTCATAAAGCTACATGTCCTGATGACATATCCCCTCATGTGCTTAAAAAATGCGCAAACACAATATCAGTGGCACTAAGTATCATATTTAAGGAGTCACTGGAGTCGGGGGAGATTCCAAGATGCTGGAAACAAGCAAATGTGATACCTATCTTCAAAAAGGGAAGGAGGGATACGGCTCTGAACTATAGACCAGTTTCCTTGACCAGCATAGTTTGCAAAGTTATGGAGAAACTACTAAGGAAACATATTTCTCTTCACTTGGAATCCTTCAACTTTTTGTCAGTGAGGCAACATGGCTTCAGAGAAGGTAGATCAACAGTAACAAACTTATTAGAATTTTATGATGAGGTAAGCCAAATCTTACAGGAAAGAGAGGGCTGGGCAGATTGCATATTCCTAGACTTCCATAAAGCGTTTGACACTGTTCCACATGGGAGACTTATTAGGAAGCTGCGATCAATGGCTAGAATAGGTGGAAATGTTTTGGAATGGATAAAAACTTACTTAGAAGGAAGGGAACAGAGGATTAGAGTAAGACACTCAGTGTCTGAATGGAGAAGAGTTAGTAGTGGAGTTCCACAGGGTTCAGTTTTAGGGCCACTTTTGTTCCTTTTATATGTAAATGAAATACCAGAGTCTGTAAATTCATTCATGAATATGTTTGCAGATAATGCAAAGATTGTGAAGAAAGTAAAAAACGAGAACAATGGTAGAGAACTTCAGGAGGATCTAAATAATCTGCATGAGTGGTCAGAAAAGTGGCTAATGAAATTCAATACTTCAAAACGTAAGGTAATGAGAATGGGTACAAGTGCAAGAAGGCCCAAGCTTGACTACTCGGTGGCTGGAGTACAACTTCAAGAGACAGAAAATGAGAGAGATCTAGGAGTAAACATACTGGCAGATTTGTCTCCAGAAATACATATAAATGGCATAGTAAGGGCAGCATATGCATTCTTATCAAATGTAAGGGTAGCCTTCAGGAACATGGACTAGGAAATGTTCAGAAATATTTATGTAACCTATGTGAGGCCAAAACTCGAATATGCAGCCCCCTTTTGGAAGCCGCACTTGAAAAAGCACATAGCTAAGCTTGAAAAAGTTCAAAGACATGCCACGAAACTGGTGCCAGAAATACGCAATCTCAGTTATGATGAGAGGCTGAGGGAATTAGACTTACAAACACTCGAAGCTAGAAGAGTGAGGGGGATATGGTGACAGTCTTTAAATTCCTTCATGGTTATGATAGAGTGGATAGGGATCGATATTTTGATATGGCTGGCTCTAGAACTAGAGGTCATAGTTTGAAGCTTCGTAAGAAAACTTCTTTGCAGGATGTAAGGAAATACTTTTTCAGTGTAAGAGTAGTTGATAATTGGAATTGGCTAAGCGAGGAGGTAGTTAATGCTATCTCAATCCATAGTTTAAAGGACAGGTATGATAAGTATCACTAAGTATAAAATGGAACCGATCAGGAGACGGGAAGATACGAGCTTTGGGCTCTTTCCCGTAAACACAATTAGGTAATCACAATTAGGTAATCACACACACACTAAGTATCATATTTAAGGAGTCACAGGAGTTGGGGGAGATTCCAAGATGCTGGAAACAAGCAAATGAGATACCTATCTTCAAAAAGGGAAGGAGGGATACGGCTCTGAACTATAGACCAGTTTCCTTGACCAGCATAGTTTGCAAAGTTATGGAGAAACTACTAAGGAAACATATCTCTCTTCACTTGGAATCCTTCAACTTTTTTTCAGTGAGGCAACGTGGCTTCAGAGAAGGTAGATCAACAGTAACAAACTTATTAGAATTTTATGATGAGGTAAGCCAAATCTTACAGGAAAGAGAGGGCTGGGTAGATTGCATATTCCTAGACTTCCAGAAAGCGTTTGACACTGTTCCACATGGGAGACTTATTAGGAAGCTGCAATCAATGGCTAGAATAGGTGGAAATGTTTTGGAATGGATAAAAACTTACTTAGAAGGAAGGGAACAGCGCGTTAGAGTAAGCCACTCAGTGTCTGAATGGAGAAGAGTTAGTAGTGGAGTTCCACAGGGTTCAGTTTTAGGGCCACTTTTGTTCCTTGTATATGTAAATGACCTACCAGAGTCTGTAAATTCATTCATGAATATGTTTGCAGATGATGCAAAGATTGTGAAGAAAGTAAAAAGTGAGAACAATGGTAGAGAACTTCAGGAGGATCTAAATAATCTGCATGAGTGGTCAGAAAAGTGGCTAATGAAATTCAATACTTCAAAATGTAAGGTAATGAGAATGGGTACAAGTGCAAGAAGGCCCAAGCTTGACTACTCGGTGGCTGGAGTACAACTTCAAGAGACGGAAAATGAGAAAGATCTAGGAGTAAACATACTGGCAGATTTGTCTCCAGAAATTCATATAAATGGCATAGTAAGGGCAGCATATGCATTCTTATCAAATGTAAGGGTAGCCTTCAGGCACATGGACATGGAAATGTTCAGAAATATTTATGTAACCTATGTGAGGCCAAAACTCGAATATGCAGCCCCCTTTTGGAAGCCGCACTTGAAAAAGCACATAGTAAAGCTTGAAAAAGTTCAAAGACATGCCACGAAACTGGTGCCAGAAATACGCAATCTCAGTTATGATGAGAGGCTGAGGGAATTAGACTTACCATCACTCGAAGCTAGTAGAGTGAGGGGGGATATGGTGACAGTCTTTAAATTCCTTCATGGTTATGATAGAGTGGATAGGGATCGATATTTTGATATGGCTGGCTCTAGAACTAGAGGTCATAGTTTGAAGCTTCGTAAGAAAACTTCTTTGCAGGATGTAAGGAAATACTTTTTCAGTGTAAGAGTAGTTGATAATTGGAATTGGCTAAGCGAGGAGGTAGTTAATGCTATCTCAATCCATAGTTTAAAGGACAGGTATGATAAGTATCACTAAGTATAAAATGGAACCGATCAGGAGACGGGAAGATACGAGCTTTGGGCTCTTTCCCATAAACACAATTAGGCAATCACAATTAGGTAATCACACACACACAAAGTATCATATTTAAGGAGTCACTGGAATTGGGGGAGATTCCAAGATGCTGGAAACAAGCAAATGTGATACCCATCTTCAAAAAGGGAAGGTGGGATACGGCTCTGAACTATAGACCAGTTTCCTTGACCAGCATAGTTTACAAAGTTATGGAGAAACTACTAAGGAAACATATCTCTCTTCACTTGGAATCCTTCAACTTTTTGTCAGTGAGGCAACATGGCTTCAGAGAAGGTAGATCAACAGTAACAAACTTATTAGAATTTTATGATGAGGTAAGCCAAATCTTACAGGAAAGAGAGGGCTGGGTAGATTGCATATTCCTAGACTTCCAGAAAGCGTTTGACACTGTTCCACATGGAAGACTTATTAGGAAGCTGCAATCAATGGCTAGAATAGGTGGAAATGTTTTGGAATGGATAAAAACTTACTTAGAAGGAAGGGAACAGAGGGTTAGAGTAAGGCACTCAGTGTCTGAATGGAGAAGAGTTAGTAGTGGAGTTCCACAGGGTTCAGTTTTAGGGCCACTTTTGTTCCTTGTATATGTAAATGACCTACCAGAGTCTTTAAATTCATTCATGAATATGTTTGCAGATGATGCAAAGATTGTGAAGAATGTAAAAAACGAGAACAATGGTAGAGAACTTCAGTAGGATCTAAATAATCTGCATGAGTGGTCAGAAAAGTGGCTAATGAAATTCAATACTTCAAAATGTAAGGTAATGAGAATGGGTACAAGTGCAAGAAGGCCCAAGCATGACTACTCGGTGGCTGGAGTACAACTTCAAGAGACAGAAAATGAGAGAGATCTAGGAGTAAACATACTGGCAGATTTGTCTCCAGAAATACATATAAGTGGCATAGTAAGGGCAGCATATGCATTCTTATCAAATGTAAGGGTAGCCTTCAGGCACATGGACAAGTAAATGTTCAGAAATATTTATGTAACCTATATGAGGCCATAACTCGAATATGCAGCCCCCTTGTGGAATCCGCACTTGAAAAAGCACATGGCTAAGCTTGAAAAAGTTGAAAGATATGCCACGAAACTGGTGCCAGAAATACGCAATCTCAGTTATGATGAGAGGCTGAGGGAATTAGACTTACCATCACTCGAAGCTAGAAGAGTGAGGGGGGATATGGTGACAATTTTTAAATTCCTTCATGGTTATGATAGAGTGGATAGGGATCAATATTTTGATATGGCTGGCTCTAGAACTAGAGGTCATAGTTTGAAGCTTCGTAAGAAAACTTCTTTGCAGGATGTAAGGAAATACTTTTTCAGTGTAAGAGTAGTTGATAATTGGAATTGGCTAAGCGAGGAGGTAGTTAATGCTATCTCAATCCATAGTTTTAAGGACAAGTATGATAAGTATCACTAAGAATAAAATGGAACCGATCAGGAGACGGGAAGATACGAGCTTTGGGCTCTTTCCCGTAAACACAATTAGGTAATCACAATTAGATAATCACACACACACTAAGTATCATATTTAAGGAGTCACTGGAGTCGGGGGAGATTCCAAGATGCTGGAAACAAGCAAATGTGATACCTATCTTCAAAAAAGGAAGGAGGGATACGGCTCTGAACTATAGACCAGTTTCCTTGACCAGCATAGTTTGCAAAGTTATGGAGAAACTACTAAGGAAACATATCTCTCTTCACTTGGAATCCTTCAACTTTTTGTCAGTGAGGCAACATGGCTTCAGAGAAGGTAGATCAACAGTAACAAAATTATTAGAATTTTATGATGAGGTAAGCCAAATCTTACAGGAAAGAGAGGGCTGGGTAGATTGCATATTCCTAGACTTCCAGAAAGCGTTCGACACTGTTCCACATGGGAGACTTATTAGGAAGCTGCAATTAATGGCTAGAATAGGTGGAAATGTTTTGGAATGGATAAAAACTTACTAAGAAGGAAGGGAACAGAGGGTAAGAGTAAGGCACTCAGTGTCTGAATGGAGAAGAATTAGTAGTGGAGTTCCACAGGGTTCAGTTTTAGGGCCACTTTTGTTCCTTGTATATGACCTACCGGAGTCTGTAAATTCATTCATGAATATGTTTGCAGATGATGCAAAGATTGTGAAGAAAGTAAAAAACGAGAACAATGGTAGAGAACTTCAGTAGGATCTAAATAATCTGCATGAGTGGTCAGAAATGTGGCTAATGAAATTCAATACTTCAAAATGTAAGGTAATGAGAATGGGTAGAAGTGCAAGAAGGCCCAAGCTTGACTACTCGGTGGCTGGAGTACAACTTCAAGAGACAGAAAATGAGAGAGATCTAGGAGTAAACATACTAGCAGATTTGTCTCCAGAAATACATATAAGTGGCATAGTAAGGGCAGCATATGCATTCTTATCAAATGTAAGGAAAGCCTTCAGGCACATGGACAAGGAAATGTTCAGAAATATTTATGTAACCTATGTGAGGCCAAAACTCGAATATGCAGCCCCCTTTTGGAATCCGCACTTGAAAAAGCACATAGCTAAGCTTGAAAAAGTTCAAAGACATGCCACGAAACTGGTGCCAGAAATACGCAATCTCAGTTATGATGAGAGGCTGAGGGAATTAGACTTACCATCACTCGAAGCTAGAAGAGTGAGGGGGGATATGGTGACAGTCTTTAAATTCCTTCATGGTTATGATAGGGTGGATAGGGATCGATATTTTGATATGACTGGCTCTAGAACTAGAGGTCATAGTTTGAAGCTTCGTAAGAAAACTTCTTTGCAGGATGTAAGGAAATACTTTTTCAGTGTAAGAGTAGTTGATAATTGGAATTGGCTAAGCGAGGAGGTAGTTAATGCTATCTCAATCCATAGTTTTAAGGACAGGTATGATAAGTATCACTAAGTATAAAATGGAACCGATCAGGAGACGGGAAGATACGAGCTATGCGCTCTTTCCCGTAAACACAATCAGGTAACCACAATTAGGTAATCACACACACACTAAGTATCATATTTAAGGAGTCACTGGAGTCGGGGGAGATTCCAATATGCTGGAAACAAGCAAATGTGATACCTATCTTCAAAAAGGGAAGGAGGGATACGGCTCTGAACTATAGACCAGTTCCTTGACCAGCATAGTTTGCAAAGTTATGGAGAAACTACTAAGGAAACATATCTCTCTTCACTTAGAATCCTTCAACTTTTTGTCAGTGAGGCAACATGGCTTCAGAGAAGGTAGATCAACAGTAACAAACTTATTAGAATTTTATGATGAGGGAAGCCAAATCTTACAGGAAGGAGAGGCCCGGGTAGATTGCATATTCCTAGACTTCCAGAAAGCGTTTGACACTGTTCCACATGGGAGACTTATTAGGAAGCTGCAATCAATGGCTAGAATAGGTGGAAATGTTTTGGAATGGATAAAAACTTACTTAGAAGGAAGGGAACAGAGGGTTAGAGTAAGGCGCTCAGTGTCTGAATGGAGAAGAGTTAGTAGTGGAGTTCCACAGGGTTCAGTTTTAGTTCCACTTTTGTCCCTTGTATATGTAAATGACCTACCAGAGTCTGTAAATTCATTCATGAATATGTTTGCAGATGATGCAAAGATTGTGAAGAAAGTAAAAAACGAGAACAATGGTAGAGAACTTCAGGAGGATCTAAATAATCTGCATGAGTGGTCAGAAAAGTGGCTAATGAAATTCAATACTTCAAAATGTAAGGTAATGAGAATGGGTACAAGTGCAAGAAGGCCCAAGCTTGACTACTCGGTGGCTGGAGTACAACTTCAAGAGACAGAAAATGAGAGAGATCTAGGAGTAAACATACTGGCAGATTTGTCTCCAGAAATACATATAAGTGGCATAGTAAGGGCAGCATATGCATTCTTATCAAATGTAAGGGTAGCCTTCAGGCACATGGACAAGGAAATGTTCAGAAATATTTATGTAACCTATGTGAGGCCAAAACTCGAATATGCAGCCCCCTTTTGGAATCCGCAATTGAAAAAGCACATAGCTAAGCTTGAAAAAGTTCAAAGACATGCCACGAAACTGGTGCCAGAAATAGGCAATCTCAGTTATGATGAGAGGCTGAGGGAATTAGACTTACCATCACTCGAAGCTAGAAGAGTGAGGGGGGATATGGTCACAGTCTTTAAATTCCTTCATGGTTATGATAGAGTGGATAGGGATCGATATTTTGATATGGCTGGCTCTAGAACTAGAGGTCATAGTTTGAAGCTTCGTAAGAAAACTTCTTTGCAGGATGTAAGGAAATACTTTTTCAGTGTAAGAGTAGTTGATAATTGGAATTGGCTAAGCGAGGAGGTAGTTAATGCTATCTCAATCCATAGTTTTAAGGACAGGTATGATAAGTGTCACTAAGTATAAAATGGAACCGATCACGAGACGGGAATATACGAGCTTTGGGCTCTTTCCCGTAAACACAATTAGGTAATCACAATTAGGTAATCACACACACACTAAGTATCATATTTAAGGAGTCACTGGAGTCGGGGGAGATTCCAAGATGTTGGAAACAAGCAAATGTGATACCTATCTTCAAAAAGGGAAGGAGGGATACGGCTCTGAACTATAGACCAGTTTCCTTGACCAGCATAGTTTGCAAAGTTATGGAGAAACTACTAAGGAAACATATCTCTCTTCACTTGGAATCCTTCAACTTTTTGTCATTGAGGCAACATGGCTCCAGAGAAGGTAGATCAACAGTAACAAACTTATTAGAATTTTATGATGAGGTAAGCCAAATCTTACAGGAAAGAGAGGCCCTGGCAGATTGCATATTCCTAGACTTCCAGAAAGTGTTTGACACTGTTCCACATGGGAGACTTATTAGGAAGCTGCAATCAATGGCTAGAATAGGTGGAAATGTTTTGGAATGGATAAAAACTTACTTAGAAGGAAGGGAACAGAGGGTTAGAGTAAGACACTCAGTGTCTGAATGGAAAAGAGTTAGTAGTGGAGTTCCACAGGGTTCAGTTTTAGGGCCACTTTTGTTCCTTGTATATGTAAATGACCTACCAGAGTCTGTAAATTCATTCACGAATATGTTTGCAGATGATGCAAAGATTGTGAAGAAAGTAAAAAACGAGAACAATGGTAGAGAACTTCAGGAGGATCTAAATAAGCTGCATGAGTGGTCAGAAAAGTGGCTAATGATATTCAATACTTCAAAATGTAAGGTAATGAGAATGGGTACAAGTGCAAGAAGGCCCAAGCTTGACTACTCGGTGGCTGGAGTACAACTTCAAGAGACAGAAAATGAGAGAGATCTAGGAGTAAACATACTGGCAGATTTGTCTCCAGAAATACATATAAATGGCATAGTAAGGGCAGCATATGCATTCTTATCAAATTTAAGGGTAGCCTTCAGGCACATGGACAAGGAAATGTTCAGAAATATTTATGTAACCTGTGTGAGGCCAAAACTCGAATATGCAGTCCCCTTTTGGAATCCGCACTTGAAAAAGCACATAGCTAAGCTTGAAAAAGTTCAAAGACATGCCACGAAACTGGTGCCAGAAATACGCAATCTCAGTTATGATGAGAGGCTGAGGGAATTAGACTTACCATCACTCGAAACTAGAAGAGTGAGGGGGGATATGGTGACAGTCTTTAAATTCCTTCATGGTTATGATAGAGTGGATATGGATCGATATTTTGATATGGCTGGCTCTAGAACTAGAGGTCATAGTTTGAAGCTTCGTAAGAAAACTTCTTTGCAGGATGTAAGGAAATACTTTTTCAGTGTAAGATTAGTTGATAATTGGAATAGGCTAAGCGAGGAGGTAGTTAATGCTATCTCAATCCATAGTTTTAAGTACAGGTATGATAAGTATCACTAAGTATAAAATGGAACCGATCAGGAGACGGGAAGATACGAGCTTTGGGCTCTTTCCCGTAAACACAATAATAATAATCATAATAATAATAATAATAATAATAATAATAATAATAATGATAATAATAATAATAATAACAATAATAATAATAATAATAATAATAATAATAATAATAATAATAATAATAATAATAATAATAATAATAATAATAATAATAATAATAAAAGTAGTAGTAGCAATAGTAACAACAATAAAAGGAGTAGTAGCAGCAATGTCACTCACAACGAGGTTGAATATAATAAAGATGGCAAGGACGAAAACCCAATCCTACTATGCCGTCGTAATTACCAGTATAGATAAGAAAAGATAAGCGCTGATAGTGATGGTGGTGGTGGTGTGGTGACTCGAAAAGAGGGGTTGTGGTTGTTGCAGTTGTGGTAAGATACTGAAATGTAAAGTAACTTTTGTAATTTAGTTGTGCTTACTTTCAGCATGAAATGAATCAACAGCAAGCAACTAATATTTAAGGAATCTTTGTGCAAATAAAATATGCTAACATTTAATGTTATTCAGTTTACTTGAACAACGTTAGCATACCAGTAACTGTACATGGGGAAATGCTCATGCAGGCACTCCCTCTAATATATATATATATATATATATATATATATATATATATATATATATATATATATATATATATATATATATATATATATATATATATATATATATATATATATATATATATATATATATATATATATATTTATATATATATATATATATATATATATATATATATATATATATATATATATATATATATATATATATATATATATATATATATATATATACATACATATATATATATATATATATATATATATATATATATATATATATATATATATATATATATATATATATATTTATATATATATATATATATATATATATATATATATATATATATATATATATATATATATATATATATATATATATATATATATATATATATATATATATATATATATATATATATATATATATATATATATATATATATATATATATATATATATATATATATATATATATATATATATATATATATATATATATATATATATATATATATATATATATATATATATATATATATATATATATATATATATATATATATATATATATATATATATATATATATATATATATATATATATATATATATATGATCTTTATAACAAGTCGTTAGTTTATATGATACAAACTACTTAAAAATAGTGATTATCAGAACGAGTTGATGATTTAATACAGGAGGAGTTGTAGGGAGAGAAAGATGGTTGGGGGGGGGGGAAAGGAGAGTGCCCAAGAAAGCTAAATATACAAATGAAAATTTCTTGGCACTGGAGCCTTGGGCCATGTCGGACATCAATTGGAAGA
>JAXCGZ010008715.1:7500-17500 GCA_037179515.1 Halocaridina rubra
TCTCTCTCTCTCTCTCTCTCTCTATCTATCTATCTATCTATCTATCTATCTATCTATATATATATATATCTATCTATCTATCTGTCTATCTATCCCCATATGAATTTAATTAAATTGCATTGTCCTTTTGTTTACTTACTGAGGTATTTCCTCATTAGATATTCATGTCTCTAGTTTCTCTGCCTAGTTGGTCATAAGCTTACTTATGTATATATTACTATCTTTTCTATACTGCCTATTCATTCAGCTACTTATGCTCTATAATAATTTAATTATTCATATATTTTCATTACCTATATAGTATTATTTTGTACTCTCACTACTTTATTCACTTATTATATATCTATTCATATAATCATTTCCGTCCATTTCTCTATTTTCATCTTTGGTTCATTACCTGTTTCTGCAGTAAGACCTTAAGCACATTATTCTTTTGACAATTACTTGCTTCTATGTCAAACTAGGCATTGTACATGGGGGTGCATGCAGGCAGGTGTTCCCTTTTAATTTACAAATACTACACGCTACATTATGAAATATACAATCCTTGTATATCAAGAATATTTCCAGCACCAAATGTATAAACAATTATATCTCTGTGTTTTATGATTATTCTATGAATGCACAACATGAGCTCATGATACAGATTACTAAATTGTCATTTGTGCATCATGCCCTATGCTAAAACCAAAAATAAATAAATTTTATTGCATACATTAAATTTTTATGAGCAAGAGTGTAATGATGAACGTTTAGGCAGATCTGGGAGTGCCGATTGGCACATGTCCCCCCATGTCATGTTTTAGATACAATAGTAGCACATATTAGAGACTATGAAAGCCATTCCTTTAATCGCCACGAGTCAGTGGGTACATAACAGTGATTTTCTACAGTTCCTTACACGAAACAAAATATTTCAGTTTCGTGCCACTGGGAAAACTGCATGAAGATGACGTAATCTACTCAGTGCACTGCGTGGGAGGACACTGACGGCTGCGTTTACTCAAGGGATAATCGCATGTCAAATGAGAGCACATTGTTATGAAAGGCTATTCTTAGCGCTGGAGATATTAGTTCTTAATTTAGTGAATATTCCACTAAGGCTATTCTTAACTCATGGGACCGCAGAACTGTTGCTGTAGTGCTGTTTTTTTTTTTAATTGTGACATCAGGATGGGCCTAAAAAAAAATCTACTCTCATCAGGCCTGGGCACGAAGAAAACATAGAGAGAAACAGAGATGGTGAGCATAGTGACTTGTCAGATGTGAAGGTATAATAAGTTATGTGTAACAAATATCCAAGAATATTCGGTGTGTATGTAAGTATATATATATATATATATATATATATATATATATATATATATATATATATATATATATATATATATGTATGTATATAGATAGATAGATAGATAGATAGATAGATAGATAGATAGATAGATAGATAGATATATAGGTAGGAAGATAGACAGACAGATAGATAGATAGATAGATAGACAGACAAACAGATAGATATATAGATAGATAGATAGATAGATAGATAGATAGATTAGCTAAATAAACAGAGTAAAATAAGCGTAAATAAAAAAGAATTACGTAAACACCCTGACGTTTTCATTTATGTTAATTGCTGCTTCATTGGTGAGCATGATTCCTTCTTCTTTTAGACTTTCAGTGATAATACAGTTGGTAATAAAATGATGGACTGCAAGCGAATTGTAGTACGTCGTAGGTTCGAATCCAGGTCAGGTATAGTTATGTATTTAATTCATTTACATTCATGATAGTGTGTTTCGTTGAAGGCTATCGAATCCTACTGTACATGGAGGAGAATAAAATGAGAAGACAGGGAGAAGCTTATCAAATCACTGACAAGTACTTCTACTCTAGCACTGAATTATGCATATATCAGTAAGGCTGTTTTTCAAACTCACACATTATATGAGCCAGCCATATCTCTCGTGAACTTGGACATATTTCCCGGATGTTAAGGGCTCTCGATTCTAACTATTTGTCTTCTGCATACATCTGTAGAGAGGGCTAGTTCTGAATTCTATAACACAGAAATTATAATGAAATCTATACTGGAAAAATACAGGAGTCCCCAAAGACAACAGTCCAAACCTCTCTCTCTCTCTAATATACATTTTTAAAATATAGAAATGTTTTGTATTTACATAAAATCATATATGGAGTTCGAATGATAATTGTGCAAGAAAAAAGTGAAGTTACCATTTAGATATAAAGAATTTATATTTTCACAATATTTACAAAAGTAAATATGGCACTTGATCAGTACACTGATACTATATAATAATAATAATAATAATAATAATAATAATAATAATAATAATAATAATAATAATAATAATAATAATAATAATAATAATAATAATAATAATAATAATAATAACAACAACAACAACAACAATAAGAATAATAATAATAATAATAATAATAATAATAATAATAATAATAATAATAATAATAATAATAATAATAATAATAATAATAATGATAATAATAATAATAATATTAATAATAATAATAATAATAATGATGATAATAATATCGGATTCTCCGCAACAATACTTACAAAAGGCCTCAGTTAATAAGACTAAAATAAACATCTCCCCTGTTCTTGGATTCACTTTTCTCTTCACGCCTAAATTATAAGCTTTCCAAAATTCAAGCTGAACCAGCTACGAGTACCTCACTTTATGGACGCCCACACACATTGTTCCTGGATATTAAGGACACTCCACTCCAACACTTTCTCTTCTACCTTCATCCGATTTATTTTTGGATGCCATATATTCTTTTTTATAATGAATTATATGACTACATATGTTCACAATGAACTAGATACTTCTCTGATGAACGCCCATATAGTGTTCCTGGATGTTAAGAACTCTCCACTCTCATTCTTTGTGTTCATCATGTATCTGATCTATTTTTGGATACACTTTGCTCCTTCGTCCTAAAACATTATATTTTGCACCTTCTTTAGTCTTCGTTTCCCTGTCATACTTAATGCATGGTCATCCTCAGTCCAAAAGATATAGCCTTCTACATTCACAAAAATATTTACCATAACTAATTTTTTTTTGTAATCTCTTTATTTTAGTTCTGATTCTATTTTTTTTTCTTCAATAATTTATTTACTTATGTATACTTTTAATACCATATACTTAATAACTGACATTAAACGGTGTCTCCATAAAGCATTCACTCATTTCTAATCATGAAATACACGGCAAGTTACAAAATGCAGATGTAGTGTTAATATATTTGAACAAGAATATAAACACTTAAAATGTAAATATTGAATTAATAAAAACCTATTGAATTTTCATTAAATTAGAGTCGCAATAACATATTTTCATGATGAATAATGATTCTAAAATGTCTTAGGTTCATGATTCTATTTTTTCTTATTAATATCGTTTTAGAACATCAATAATGCAGTGTTAGAGAGGGTGAATTGGAAAGCGATTTGCACGGCTTCGAGCCCACTACAGGACGTTAAGAGGGGCATCCAGACTTAATACCGGAGCAACAACATGTGTCCGCCCCCATTCGAGTGGGGACTTATGGTGACACATAAAACAGAGCTAAAATGATGTATTTCCTCATCTGTTCGCGATGAGTTATGTTTCAGTATCAATAACGCAGTGATGATATTTTCAGATGATTCTTCCTATAATATTACGTTTTGGATGGCACGTTCCCCGTTGGTTGTATCACTCGTGCCATCTCCTTCATCGTCTTCACCTCCTCCTGTTTCTTCCAATGTACGTGTGGGCTAACGCCGACTCCCACGAGGCTTTGAAGGACTCCTTCAGGAATATGTGGCAGAAGATGACTTGTTGCAAGAAATCCACGGACGCCAATCGTCGGAAAAACAGGTGTTGTCAGGGCGCTACAGACGTATGCTGTGACATAGTCTCTTTTTTATACAACTTTTTCTGTTGTCCTTCTAACGATAAACCTCGACTGCGATTGGAAGAGGAATTTAGCCAGGTAATGTAGAGGATATAGAGTGTCTCCGTTAATGTGCTATCAATATATGTTGCTATTATTTAATCTGTTTCCAGCCAATAAAAAAAAAAAGATTACATTCCAATATTTTAACACAGAATGAACAAAGATATGGTTAATGCGAAAGAGGACATGAGGTAAGCAACAGAAAAATTTACTTATATTTCATGAACTAATTAGGTCATAGTAAAAAACTATGGATTGAGTTAGCATTAACTACTGCCTCGCTTAGTGAATTCCTATTATCAACTACTCCTACACTAAATAATAATAATGAAAATAATAATAATAATTATAATAATAATAATAATAATAATAATAATAATAATAATAATAATAATAATAATAATAATAATAATAATAATAATAAAAATAATAACAACAATAATAATAATAATAATAATAATAATAATAATAATAATAATAATAATAATAATAATAATAATAATAATAATAATAATAATTATAATAATATGACTCAAGAATACTATGCACAATACTTTTTTTTTAAATTAAGATAACTGTACATGGGAACGTGCACATGGGCACTCCCAAGTGATATCGTCGTTATTAACCATTACAATCTATGTTTGTTTATGTATAAATCAAATATTAATAGAATTTGCAATTAATTTTACATATCATAGCAAGTAATTGAGAATAAAATATAGTGTAATAATTGATTGATGGCAGAGGAGAACTCTGAGATTATTAATTAAGAATAATATTATTATGGTTTACATGTATTAATAGCAGATGAGCACTCTGCGATTATTAATTAAGAGTAATATTTATAGCAAAAAAATTTCAATAGCCCTTGTTGAGTGCTATAATTTAAGATAAAACTCCATTTTAACACAGAACAACTGCAGAACAGATATAGTATAGCAATTTTCAGGTTAGAGTAAGAAGTAGGTACACATACATATGCATGCCTGCACATGTATCTTTATATATATATATATATATATATATATATATATATATATATATATATATATATATATATATATATATATATATATATATATACATAACTAATTAGAAGAGCAATAGAAATGCCACTGGGCTTCATAGAAACATATATTTAGGAGAGATAAATAGATAGACTGGTAGATAGATAGATAGATAGATATATAGATAGGTAGGTAGGTAGATAGATAGATAGATAGATAGATAGGTAGATAAAGAGAGAGAGAGAGAGAGAGAGAGAGAGAGAGAGAGAGAGAGAGAGAGAGAGAGAGAGAGAGAGAGAGAGAGAGAGAGAGAGAGAGAGAGAGAGATTGTGGTATTAATTTCAGCAAAAGGAGTTATTAGTCCTTTCCACCGATAAAAATGCCTACAACATATATTGCACAGCCATGATACAAAATAATAGGTAGTGCCTAGCTCTCCAAATTAAGAAAACAAGGAGCACAGTATTGGAAAGTCATCTCAGAAAAAAGTATATTTCTGGTAAATAAAATTATGTCAAAAAATTCGATAATACATTACGATGATATAGAGACATTTACCATTTTCACTAAAATTTAATTTTATGCACTCACAAACATATATATATATATATATATATATATATATATATATATATATATATATATATATATATATATATATATATATATATATATATATATATATATATATAGAGAGAGAGAGAGAGAGAGAGAGAGATATTTTACCCCGACCGGGACATGAACTTAGGACACATAATTACTGGGCCAAAGCACTACCAAGTACACCACATAAGGTTTTAAAAGGGAAACAAACCTTACAGCTATATCATCTATACTAAGAATGAACACATTCTATCTGAATGCCACTCTGTTCATATTACAGTTTCACCCAACCACACTCTTGGTTTCGTTTTCGCATTTACTTCAAATCTCAATCTCATTTGGCACCAACAATAATCAAATAAGCACATTACCATATGTGAAAACATGAATAAATTTTACCCCGACAGGGACTTGAACCTATAACACATAATTACTGTGCGAAGGCAATACCACCTACACCACAGAAGGTCTTAAAAGGGAAATTAACCTTACAGCTATATCTGCTCTACTAGGCATGAACGCATTCTCTCTGAATGCTACTCTGTTCACATTGCAGTTTCACCCAACCTCATTCGTGGCTTCGTTTTCGCATAAAATTCAAATCTCAATCTCATTTGGGACAACAATAATCAAACAAGCACATTACCATATGTGAAAACATGAATAATATTTACCCCGACTGGGACTTGAACCTAGAACACATAATTACTGTGCAAGGCGCTACCAACCACACCACAGAACGTCTTAAAAGGGAAACAAATCATTTATGTTTTCACATATGGTCATGTGCATATTTGAGCATTGTTGGTTCCGAATGAGACTGAGATATGAATTAAATTCGAAAATGAAGCTACGAGTGAGGTTGGGGTAAACTGTAATATGAACAGAGTGGCATTCAGATAGAATGCGTTCATTTCCAGTATAGCAGATATAGCTGTAAGGTTTGTTTCCCTTTTAAGACCTTCTGAGATGTAGCTAGTAGCGCCTTGGTACAGTAATTATGTGTCCTATGTTCAAGTCCCAGTCAGTCATATGGTAATGTACTTATTTGATTATTGTTGGTCTCAAATGAGATGGAGATTTGAATTAAATATGAAAAAGAAGCCACGAGTGTGGTTGGGGGATCTGTAATATGAACAGAGTGGCATTCAGATAAAATGTGTTCACTCCTAGTATAGCAGATATAGCAGTAGCGTTTCTTTCCCTTTTAAAACCTTCTGTGGTGTTGTTGGTTGCGTCTCCGCACAGTAATCATGTGTCTTAGCTTCAGGTCCTAGTCGGGGTAAATATTATTCATGTTTTCGCATATGATAATATGCTTATTTGATTACTGTTGGATCCAAATGAGATTGATATTTGAAATAAATGCGAAAATGATGCCGCGAGTGAGGTTAGGGGAAATAGTAATATGAACAAAGTGGCATTCTGATAGAATACATTCATTCTTAGTATAGCAGATATACCTGTAAGTTTTGTTTCCCTTTTATGCCTTCTGTGGTGTAGTTGGTAGCGCCTTGGCACAGTATCTTCCCGTCTCCTGGTCGGTTCCGATTTGCACTTAGTGATACATATCATACTTGCCCTGAAACCTATGGATTGAGTTAGCATTAACTACCCCCTCACTCAGTGAATTCCAATTATCAACAACTGTTACACTAAAAAAGTACTTCCTTACATCCTGCAAAGAATTTTTCTTATGAAGCTTCAAACTATGATCTTTAGTTCTAGTGCCAGCCATATCAAAATATCGATCCCTATCCACTCTGCCATAACCATGAAGGAATTTGAAAACAATCACCATATTCCCCCTCAATCTTTTAGCTTCAAGTGATGGTAATTGTAATTCCCCCAGCCTCTCGTCATTGACTATTTCTGACACCAATTTCGCGACATGTCTTTGAACTTTTTCCAGCTTTACTACATGCCTTTTCAAGTGCATATTCCAAAAGGAGGCTGCATATTCAAGCTTTGGTCCTTGATATCTCTAAGGATTTTGACAGAGTCTGGCACAAGGCTTTGTTGGCCAAACTCTCTGCCTATGGCTTTACCCTTTCTTTCTGTTCTCTGATTTCCAGTCTTCTTTGTGACCGTTTTATATCTGTAGTTGTTGATGGTGTGACATCTAGCTATTTCTCTGTTACTATTGGTGTTCCACAGGGCTCTGTTCTTTCACCTACTCTGTTCCTTCTCTTCATCAATGATCACCGTCTACAATCCCCATCTTCCTCTATTCTTCACGCCTTTGCTGTTGATTCTGCCCTTCACTTTTCCTCTGCCTTTTCTTCACAACCTTCATCTGCTACTTGTAATCAGTCTCGTATCACTCTTTCTTCTACTCTCAACTCCGATTTGCAGAGGGTATCTGAGTGAGGCACTCAAAATTTAGTTAAATTCTATGCCTCCAAGTTACAGTTTCTGGCTATCTCTTAATCTTCTTCTCCTCCTGATAACCCTGTTGTCTTCGAAACACACGAAATTTACCCTCTGAATTCTATCAACATATTAGGAATCCATATAGCCTCTAACTTGTCTTGGAGGAATCACATAATCCAAATTTCTAAATCTATATTATAAAAATTGAGGGATTTGTTTCGTTTCTGTCATTACTTTTCCTCTTTAGAGCTACTTAATATTTATAAAGATCTTATCCATCCCTGCTTAGAATACTACTCACACATCTGGGGTGCTTCTTCTTATACTTATCTCCTTGATAGGGTTGAATCTAAGGCAGTCAAACTCATTAATGATCCTGCTCTTACTTCTAATCTGGATTCTCTCTCTCTTCGCCGTAAGGTATCTTCCTTTTTTCTTTTCTATTGCTGCTACTTCCATCACTGCTCTGTTGAGTTGGCGAGTTGCATCCCTCCCCCATTGCCGAGGCTGGCACTGTGTGGAGATTTGTAGCTCGCGCATTGTTTGAGGAAGCGACTGCTTCTTCCCATTTACCTCCAGTATCTGGAACTCTCTTCCTCCTTCTGTATTCCCTAATTCTTATGACCTTGCATCCTTCAAAAAACAGATCTATCGTCATCTCAGGGCCTAGTCCTCTATATCTCTGGGACCTCTGTACTTTGACTGTTTTTTCTGTCTGTCGTTAACTGTTGTATGTTATTTCTTCATCTCTGCCTTGTCTTTAACCTTTTACTTTTCCTTCATCTTGGTGTTTTCTCGTGCCTGAGCCTTTATTGCTTAGGGCAGTTTTTGCCTGTTCCGATTTCACACTCATAAAGAAAGATAAAAACATATATTTATGAACATTTCCTTGTGCATTTGCCTGAAGGCTACTCTTACATTTGCCAAGAAAGCATATGCTGCCCTTACTATGCCATTCATATGCATTTCTGGAGACAAATTTACCAGTATATTTACTCCTAGATATCTCTCATTTTCTGTTTCTTGAAGTTCTGCTCCTACCACCGAGTAATCAAGCTTAGGCCTTCTTGCACTTGTACTCATTTTCATTACCTTACATTTTGAAGCAGTGAACTTCATTAGCCATTTTTTCTGACCACTCATGCAGACTATTTAGATGTTCCAGAAGTTCTCTACCATTGTTCTCCATTCTTGCTTTTATCACAATCTGCATCATCTGCAAACATATTCTTGAATTAATTTTCATTCTCTGGTGTGTCATTTACACATACAAGGAACAAAAGTGGTCCTAAAACTGAACCTTGTGGAGCGAACTCTACTACTAACTCTTCCCCATTTAGACACTGAGTGTCTTACTTTAAACCTCTGTTCCCTTCCTTTTAAGTATGTTTTATCCACTCCAAGACATTTCCACCTATTCTTGCCATTGGTTGCAGCTTCTTAATAAGTCTCCCGTGGGGGACCGTGAAAGATACTTTCTGTAAGTTTTGGCTTACCTCATCATAAAATTCTAATAAGCTAATTACTCTTGATCTACCTTCTCTGAAGCCATGTTGTCTCACTGACAAAAAGTTGAAGGATTCCAAGTGTAGAGGGATATGTTTCCTTATTAGTTTCTTCATAACCTTGCAAACTATGCTGGTCAAGAAAATAGGTCTATTGTGTAAAGCTGTAACCCTCCTTCCCTTTTTGAAGATAGGTATCACATTTGCTCGTTTCCAGCATCTTGGAATCTCCCCTGACTCCAGCAACTTTTTAAATATGATACATAGTGCCGTGGATTTTAAATTAGCTCATTTCTTAAGTACATGTTTGGATATATTATCATTAGCTGTAGTTTTATGGACATCTATCTCCATCAGTGCTTTGAATACCTCTGTGGCTGAAAGAATGTTGTTCTCTAATACCGGCCCATGAGCTTCTATCTCTGCAATCTGAGGGGGTGGGGTAGTTTCTGCTATATATATATATACATATATATATATATATATATATATATATATATATATATATATATATATATA
>JAXCGZ010008715.1:22500-24923 GCA_037179515.1 Halocaridina rubra
TATTCGAGTGGTAGTCTCAAAATTGTCTTTTTTACCTGATAAGTACATTAATGTTCCTGTAACCTTTTTGCATTCTTTACCTATGTGGGAATCAAACAACATGTAGTTATCAAAGTGAATTCCTAGGTTTTTTACTGTTTTGCTAGGTGTAATAATATTGCCGCAAAAATTAATTGTTGTGATTTCTGGAATTTGTGCTATATGAAACCTTGAACCAATAAACATGCAGTGTGTTATACTTTCGTTAATTAACAGACAAATTTCTTGAAATTAGGTTTTTATTTTTAACAGAGCGTTTTCTGCTCTTAAGGTTAGCTCTGGGAGATTATTAATATCACCACTAAGGAGTAGTTGAGTCATCTGCATATTGCACGACTAGGCAGTCATAAATGAAAGAAGATAGATCATTTACGTAAATGGAGAAGAGGATAGGACCAAGTACTGATCCCTGTGGAACACCAAGTGATGCATTTTTTGGCATAGAGATAATGTTGTTAAGACGTATAGACTGTTTACGATTACATAGATACTCTCTAAACCAGCTCGGATCAATATTTAGGTCAATAATGTTACTTATAAGAATTTTATGGTTTACTCTGTCGAAGACTTTTGATAAGTCTAATAATACAAGAAGAGAGATTTTTTCATATCTATATTATTATAGATACTATTCGTAACTTTGAGCAGTGCAGTTTCCATCGAGAGTTTCGGTCTGAAACCATGTTGGTTAATAGCTAATAGTCTATTTGACTCTAAATATGACATAAGTTGGCATGCAACATTTTTTTTAAATATTTTAGAGAAAATGGGTAGCAGGGAAATGGGACGATAGTTTGTCACATCTTCTCTGTCCCCCTTTTTATGCAGAGGTATTACATGTGATTTTTTCCAAGAGTCAGTAAACTTTTTAGTGACAATGCAAGGGTTCATAATAGTTAGCATATAAGATACAATCATGGGTAGAGCATCTTTGATGAATTGAAATGCTATACCATCTGGACCATAAGAGCCAGAGTTTCTCAGGCTCTTTATGGTAAGAATTAGGGTAGCACAATTGATAGGATTTATCTTGAAGTACTCTCTTGTGTTTACATTGGAAGAATTGTCATTTAAGCAATTACTCATATTCACTGAGTTGATGTTTTCTTGTATTTTTTCTTATATGTATTTTTTACAATGTTAGCAAAATAGTTATTAAAGTTTTCCGCTTTGTCTTTCAACACTGTAATATTTTCTTAACTTTCTGAGGTAGTCTTCTCATTTGGTATCACGCTCCTTATCACTTTCTATAATGCCACTGTATCATGTCTAGAGTCATTAAATTATTTTATGTAAAAGTCTTTTTAACATACATTGATGAGAGATCTGACACGTTTCTTTTCTGTTTTATAACGCTCTCGGAGAGTCATATCATATCTAATCATTTTTAGCTCCTTTTGAATTTGATTTCTGATTTGAATTCCATCTTTGATGTCATTAGTTAGCCAGGGGGCTGAGGGGTGGGCTATTTTTCTTGTTACAATGGGTGCACAACTATCTGAGCATTCACAGAAGACTTTTGTTAGAATCTCAACCTGCAAATCGACGTTATCTGTGTTTATAATACTGTTAAGTACATTTGTGTTGTTGATTAATGCTTCACAAAAGATATCAGGGGAGTAATTTTTTGGACACCGGAAAGTCATGCAGAAAGGCTTCCATTTTGGCTTGTTTATGTTTAGCATAGCAATATTGAGCTTGTGATCTGCAATTGGGCAGGGAACTACATCCCAATAGGGTATACTTTCCTCTTTATTTGTTATTATCAGATCTATTAGAGTGCTAGAATTAGGGGTTATGCAGGTCGGTTCTGTCACTATTTGTGTTAACTTCACAGTGTTGATCACCCTTTTCATTTTGTTATCTGCTGAGAGCAAGGCATCATTAAAGTCACCAAGTTAGTATACAGGTTTATGACACACTCAGATATTTCTGAATGTTTCTAGCAGATGACTGAATGAACAGGAAATTGCTTTAGGGTGACGGTAAACACATCCTACAATGAAAGATGGAAGTTTCTGATACTGCACAGTGATCCATAAATCTTCGAGTTCTTCAGTTTTTTTCTAGACATGTGGTTATTTCTTATGCACTAAGATAATTTCTAACATAAATACAGACCCTACCCCCTCGGCTATGGTCATTGCAAAATATTTTAAACTCTGGGATATTCACATCTTAATTTTCAGTAGTAGGAGGAAGCCAAGTTTCACTTACACAGAGCATGTCTATGTTGTAGTCTTTTGTTTGCATTATTATTTCCTCAAAATGAGCGAGAAGGGACTGAGTGTTCACGTATGCTAATGTTACATTCTTACCATGTTTCATCAGGGTGGTATCCATAGTCATAGTTGTAGTTTGTTCTTGGGTTTGTCCATGATTTG
>JAXCGZ010008716.1:12500-24871 GCA_037179515.1 Halocaridina rubra
CATATGATTTTCCGTTTTTGTCTAGAACAAACAGCAATTGTATCAGCAATAGAAAATTATATCGGCAGCTACAGAGAAAATGGCAAGCTGTTTTACAGAACAGTCAATTTCCGAGCTCCGGGTTAAATCTTCCTTAAGGCACAGCTCTCTCGTTATGCATATTTCTACACTAAATATCCTTGCGTATTTGTTACAAATCTCTTGCTATCCCATTATATTTGACAAGTCATAACGCTCTCCATATCTGTTTGTTTTTGCCCTTTTTTCATAATTTTTGCTATATTTATGGAAGGTTCACAGCTTATGTTCCCTAGTACCCAGCAAAGATGGGTGCTAAGAATCTCTGGGGATCTTGTTGACTCCAATACTGGCGTGATAGTATACATACCTTGCACCTTTTCTAACATTCGTGGTCTGAACTCTATTCTCTCGTCTGTGGAACCTCCTCCTTCTCTCTGAAACCCCGCTGTCTAGCAATGCTTCCACTGACCAATTTCAAATCTCTCAACATAATCTGTATTATCGTTTTGTTCCAATGGTGGGGTCTGTGCCTACTGCAACGCTAATACTCCTACTGCAAGACTCTTGGACCCTGAATCTTCTGACTTTGATGTTCTCTGGCTGAAAATCTATCTCTTCACTACCAAACTCCACTGACTTTGAGTCCTTCTTTAAATATCCGTCCTCTTCCCATGAGTCCTTGCTAGATACTCATCCACATGCCAAAGCTCTCTATATTGGAGACTTCAATGTACACCACAGTGAGTGGCTTAATTCTACTCACACTGATGTGGGAGGAAGTGAGACCCTTGTTTTCTCTATTACTCAAGATCTGGAGCAAATCATAAAACATCCTACCTAGGTTCCCTATCGACACGAACATGCTGTCAATACTCTTTACCCATTTCTTACATTTTACCCTTCAAACTACTCTTGTTATGTGCTTTCCGCTCTTTGTAACTCTGACCACTATGTGAACTCAATCTCTTCTATTTTCGCTCCCCCTCCATCAATTTTGAGCATACCCAACATGAAGATTTGCATAACTTCATCTTTGATTTTCCATATGATAACTACTCCTTTCGGTTCTGCAGCCATGATCAGATAGCCCAAAAAGTTGCCGAGATCATAACCTCAGTAATAGAGGCATATATCCTGTAACGTTGTAGTTACTTCACTACTCCAAACGGAAAGCAATAGTTATTTTACTTAATATATAAAAGAGGATGTTCACCAATACAAGCAAAAAATTGAACTCATTTAATTATCATATTTAGGGTATTTATATGTACAGCTATTTCAGTGGGAGGAGTTACAAACAACTCAAGAGTAATTATTGACCCATTAAATACAACTTTAAAATAACTTAATCATTACTAAATGATTACCTATTTACAATAATTACATATTTTGATAAAAAATATTATTTACAATTTGTACGTTTGTACAATGCTCCTCCCTTGGAAGAGACTAAAGGGCGTCCTGCCCTAGAGAAACGAATAGGAAGAGGATCATCTTCTTGAAGGTAGGCGGCTTTCAAGCGGTCAATTGATAACCACTCCTCAGTGCCACGGATGTTGAGGAGGAAGGCCTTTGAACGTCGTCGTATGACTCTATATGGTCCAGTGTAAGGAGGAGTTAGAGGCGTTCGATGACTATCCGTTCTGATGAAGACGTGGGCGGCTGTGTTGAGGTCTCGTGGAATGAAAGTTTTTCTGTTATTGTGGTATGTTTGTTTTGCAGGTGTGTATTTTCCAACTATCTGGCGGAGATGATCGAGATCTTCATGGTGATTGTTGTTTGGGAAAAACTCTGCAGGTACCACCAAGGGGTCGCCATATACCATCTCGACTGAGGATACATTAAGACTTTCTTTAGGAGTAGTTTGGAGCCCAAGGAGTACCCAAGGTAGTTGATGTGTCCAAGAATTGCATGTGCAGTGGGTGATGAGGGCTGCCTTTAGTGTTCTGTGCATGCGTTTAACCATGCCATCGGCTTCTGAATTGTAGGACGTTGTGTGATGGTTTGTGGAGCCAAGGAGCTGACTATGAATGTTCCAAAGTTAGGATGTAAATGTAGAACCCCTATCTGATGTAATATGTTCGGGGATGCCAAATCTTGAGATCCAGGCAGATAGGAAGGCAGAAGCACAGGAGGAGGCAGTGGCCTCTTTCATGGGCACTGCCTCGGGCCATCGGGTTGAGCGGTCCACTATTGTGAATATTTACTTGTTATTTTCTGATGGAGGAAGAGGTCCCACAATGTCAACATGGACATGGGAAAAACGTCTTTGTGGCTGAGGAACAGTACCAATTCCAGATTCAGTATGTCGATGGATTTTTGAAGTTTGACATGACAAGCAGGAGCGGGATCAAGATTTAGAGTCTTTTGTTATGCCGTGCCATATGAATTTTTCCTTTAGGAGCATAGCAGTTGATTGGCTGGAGGGATGAGAAAGTCCATGAATAAGATGGAATACGTGTCGTCGAAGAGTCTGAGGAATCCAGGGGCGAGGTCATCCTGAACTCACGTCACACAAGATGGTGGTCCCTTGTTTGTCTATTGGTAAATCTTCCCATTGAAGAGATATGAGTGACGTACGACAAGATTGCGTTTCAAGATCTTGTATCTGTAGTTCTGCGAGGTGTCTGTAGTTGAGGCCAAGGCATATGGATGAAATAGTGTTTCTTGAAAGTGCATCAGCAACAGGATTCTTTTTTCCCGAGATATGTTGCAAAGTACCGTTAAACTCAGATATAGTAGAGAGGTGTCTTTGTTGTCTTGCAGAACATGGATCTGTTCGCTTGGTAAAAGCGTGGACAAGTGGAAGGTGGTCCGCTTGGATGGTAAATGAGACGACTTCGAGAAAATGCTTGAAGTGGCGGATAGCGGAATAAATAGCAAGAAGCTCCCTGTCAAAGGTGGAGTAATGGGTTTCAGCAGGAGAATGCTCTCTGCTGAAGAAGGCGAGTGGTTGACAAACTCCATGATTAATCTGCTCGAGGACAGCTCCCACTGCAGTATCGCTGGCATCAGTAGACAAGATGAGAGGTAGACCAGGTTTTGAAAAGTTAAGATGGGCTGCAGCAGAAAGAGCATTTTTTGGCATCATTAAAGGCATCTTCTTGGGCATGGCCCCAGGATAGTGATTTTGGTTTTCCAGCCAGTGCTGTATATAGTGGAGTCATTATTGAAGCAATGTTTGGTAAATAACGATGATAATAATTGACCATTCACACAAATTCTTGCAAGGCCTTGATAGTAGTAAGCTTAGGGAATGTCTGGACGGCAGTTACTTTTTCTTGGAGGGGAAGGACACCCTTGGAGAAGATACAGTGTCCCAGGAATTCTACTTCTTTGACTCCAAATACACACTTGTTGTGCCTGACAATGAGACCAGCAGAGCGTAGACATTCAAGAATTTGGTGGAGGTGTTTGGTGTGGGTGTCATGAATAAGAGAGAAAACTAGGATGTCATCCACATAAGCAACACAGAAGGGTAGGTCACCCAAAATCCCATCCATCATGCGTTGGAAAGTGGTCCGGTGTTTCTGAGGCCAAAGCAAGAGTAGTTGAACGTATGTGTTCCAAAGGGAGTGGTAATGGCTTTCTTGGGAATGTCTTCAGGATTCATAGGGACTTGATTGTAACCTTTGATCAAGTCCAGTTTGGAAAATATCTTGGCCCCATGTAGATATGTCGTGACATCAGCAATGTTAGGGAGAGGGTAATGATCAGGTTCTGTCATCATATTCACTCACCTGGAGTCGCCGCATGGTCGTAGTGTGCCGTCCTTTTTTATTACTATGTGCAATGGGGATGCCCATTGGCTGGATACCTTTTGACATAGACCCAATTCTTCCATTTCCTTGAAGGCCTTTTTTGTTGTGGTGAGTTTTTCTGGAGACAGCCGATGAAACTTTGAGAATACTGAAGGACCTGAAGTTTGTATGAAATGGAAAATACCATGACTTGCAGGTGTGCAGGAAGATAGGCGAGGTTCTGGTTTGAAGACTTCAGGATATGTAGACAACAGGAAGGAGTAATCATCTTGGGCATTAGATATGTGAAGATAGAGGTCAGCAGGTGCGGTAACAATGGAAATTGAGGATAAGGTGTTGGTGTCCACGAGGCGGCGATTGGCGACATCGACGAGGAGATGGAAATGTGGAAGAAAATCAGCTCCTATGAGAGGTAGAGAAACATCTGCAATAATAAATTTCCACTTGCAAGTCCTGTTGGCTAATGATAGCTGGAGAACTTTGTATCCATAAGTAGTGATGCGAGACCCATTGGCAGCTACCAATTTGTTGTCAGTACCTGAACTTCAACCACTGTTGACCATGGATTTCGGGATGAGAGAACTGCAGGCTCCTGTGTCAACCAAGAATTTGATACCTGTAATGGAATCAACTAGGAAGAAAACATTAATTGAGACAGAGGCCGCCGCAGGCAGCGATGACCTTAAAGCAAGTTTTTTGCCCATATACATGGTTTTTGGCAATTTTTGGCAGCGTGACCAAAGCGGGCATGATAGTAACAGAGTTTGGACGTGACATCCAGTCTTTGGTGGGAATATGAGGTAATTTCTTTAGCTCGAGGTCGTGTGAGGGCATTGTTGTAGAATGATGATCGACATGAAGATGTGGCAGCAGCGACGGCTTCTTCTGGAGGGCTGGAGTATATGTGAAGATATTAGTAATGCTAGGAGGTGTGCTGGCATATATTGGTGGACGACTAGCTGCATTGTCTGCATCAAGAAGACTGTCTGCATTGGCTGCCAGAGCTGCATCATCGAAAGTTAAAAAATCTGTGATTTCCGCACAGACCGATTCAGGAAGATGCTGTAACCAAAGGGCGAGGAGTACATCTATTGTCTGACTGGTACCCGAACTGTTGGGAGGAAGACAGGCAATATCTCTCATCTCAGCAAGTGCGTCAGAAGGGCGCTGATCACCTATTGCCTGTTTTGAAAGGTCAAATATCATTTTAAGTCTTTTCTCTGGAGATGGAGAGAATTTCTTCAAGAGGAAGGTTTTCAAGTCCTGGTATGCGATGGTGTTGTCACCCTGGGATTCCAACCAGTTTGATATCTGGGGAAAGAGTGTGTCAGGAATGGATGACAAAACATGATCAGCTTGTGTTCCGGAATTTGTGATCCTCTTTGAACGAAATTGTATTTCTGAACATCAGAACCAGATGTGGGCGTCGATGGTGGAGAACGTCGGGAGTTTGAAGTTAGCAATAAGGTCTGTTGCCACAGTAGAAGGTTTCATGTCTGTCATGGCGTGGGTGAGTAATAGAAACACTCCGGGGTCACCAATGTAACGACTGTAGCTGCTTCACTACTTCAAACGGAAAGCAAGTGTTAGTTTACTTAATATTTAAAAAAGGATGTTCACCAATACAAGCAGAATATTGAACTGATTTAATGATCAAATTCGGGGTTATATACACGTACAGCTATTTCAGTGGGAGGAGTTACAATCGACCCAAGAGTAATTATTGACCCATTAAATACAACTTTAAAATAACTTAATAATTACTAAATGATTACCTATTTACAATAATTACATATTTTGATAAAAAATATTATTTACAATTTGTACGTTTGTACAATCCCCTCCTCAATGAGAACTTTCTTCCCCCGAATCCTTGGTTGTCATGCCTGCTGCATGGCTATTCAGGCTAGGAATCATGTACGCCAGTTCTACAAAGTCTTTCCTTTTTCATTTACTCGTCCTGCTTTTATTGTATCTAGGAATCGCTGTAGTGCTCAGATTCGAAGGTCTATGGCTTATTTCATAAGAAGGAAAGTTGATTACCTTCCCCTCTCTCTGTCAAACGTTCCACTTGTTAACCAAAAACCTCTCCAAAAACTTCCTTAACTCAAGTTTTCCACTTCTCATTCATTCTGATTGTTCTTTAGCTTGCTCTCCCTCTGACAAAACCATTCTTTGGGTAACATTTTTTTGTCAACTCATCCAAAACGATTCCAATGCACCTGTCCCTCAATCTTTACCCCTATCTAACTTTATGTAATCCCTTTTCCTTTCTTCATGCAAAGTTCATAAGTTGTCTCGCTTGCTAAAGACAAATAAGGTATACTGGTCCCGATGATATCCCAGCAAGGTTCCTAAGTGGTTCCTTAAGGCTTTGCCATTTTTTTAACCTCATGCTCTCAACCAGTATCTATCCTCCATCTTGGAAGGATTCTCTGATTCAACCTATTCCTAACAAGGGTGACCGCTTAATTCCTTCTAACTACCGACCTAATGCACTAACCTCTCCTATTGCTAAAGTTTTCGATACATTGCTCAATGCTCACTTCTTGAAGTGAGTGGAATCTAACTCATATATCTCCAATCACCAGTACGGCTACTGCAAGCAAGGATTCACTAGGGACCTCCAGTTCTATCTTTCTCATGTATGGTAGTCATCTTTGAGGAACTATGGGGGATCCTTAGTTGTCGCCATTGATATCTCTAAGGCTAATAATAGAGTATGGCAAAAGTCTCTGTTGGCCTAGCTTTCTGCCTATGGGTTACCCCTTCTCTCTCTTCTCTGTTTTCCAGTTTTCTTTCTAACGGCGTTATGTCTGTGGTTGTTCACGACGCAACATCTAGCCCATTCTCTGTTACCAGTGGTGTTCCACAGGACTTGCGCCTGCTCTGCTTCTTCTCTCCATCAGTGATCTTCTTCAGTCTCCATCTTTCTCTCTTCTTCACGCCTTTGCTGTCGATTCTACCCTATTTCTTTCTTCCGGCTTTTCTTCACAATCATCATCTGCTACTCATAATCAGTCTCGTATCACTTTTTTGTCAACTCTCAATTTCGATTTGCATAAGGTATCTAAGTGAGGCAGCCAAAATTTAGTCAAATTTAATGCCTCCAAGACACAGTTTCTGGCTATCTCTTTATCTTCTCCTCCTAATAGCCCTCTGATTTCTAAACTAGCGAAATTTACCATCCTAATGCTATTAACATATAGGGAATCAATATTGCCTCTAACTTGTCTTGGAGAAATCATATATTCCAAATTTCAAAGTCTGCATCCTAAAACTTGGATATTCTGTTTTGCTATCGTCAGTACTATAACACTTTACAGCTACTTGAAATCTATAAAGGTCTCATCTGTTCTTGCTTAGAATACTGCTTGCATAGCAGGGGTGCTTCTTCTTATACTAATCTCCTTGATAGGTTTGACTCTAATTCAGTCAGACTCATTAATAACTCTTCTCTTACTTCTAATTTTGATATTTTTCTCTTCGGCGAAAGGTACCATCTCTTTCTCTTTTTTATCGCTACTACTTTATCGTTGATGTGATGAGTTGGTGAATTGCATTCCTCCCCCACTGTCGAGGCTGCCTAACACTCGCCAAGCGGCATCATCTCGCAAGCACTGTGTTGAGATTTGTAGCTCATGTTTTGGCCGGTGCAGAGACTGATTCTTCCCATGTACCTCCAGATTCTCTACTTTCTTCCTCCATCTATGTTTCCTAGTGCTTATTGCCTATCTCCCTTCAAAAATCGTATTTATCAGCATCTCAATGCATAATCCGTCAATATATATGTCTGTTTCCTTTTACCTTCTGTGGTGTAGTTGGTAGCGACGTGTCTTAGTAATTACAAGTCCTAGGTTCATGTCCCATTCAGGGTAAAATGTTTCATGTATTCACATATGCAATGTGCCTATTTAGTCATTGTTGGTCCAGAATGAGATTGGGAGTTGAATTAAATGTGAAAACGAATAATAATAATAATAATAATAATAATAATAAATCTTTATTTCCATTTCAATACAATGAGTATTCGTCGGCCAGGGCAAGCCCCAACCCCCCACTGTGGTGTCCGACCACAGCAGTTCCTGCCAGTAAACAGCTTAAACTCTCGGTCTTGGACGGGAACCGATCTTTCGAACTCGTTTATGAACACTGTGACATTCAGATAGCATGCGTTCATTCCTAAGTATGGCAGATAAAAGCTATAAGGTAGGTTTCCTTTTACCTCTCGTGGTGTAGTTGGTAGCGCCTTGGCAGAGTAATTAAAAGGCCTAGATTCAAGTCTCGGTCGGGGTAAAAATTAAATATATATATATATATATATATATATATATATATATATATATATATATATATATATATATATATATATATATATATATATATATATATATATATATATATATATATATATATATATATATATATATATATATATATATATATATATATATATATATATATATATATATATATATATATATATATATATATATATATATATATATATATATATATATATATATATATATATATATATATATATATATATATATATATATATATATATATATATATATATATATATATATATATATATATATATATATATATATATATATATATATATATATATATATATATATATATATATATATATATATATATATATATATATATATATATATATATATATATATATATATATATATATATATATATATATATATATATATATATATATATATATATATATATATATATATATATATATATATATATATATATTACCAAATAAGCACATTACATATGTGAAAACATGAATCATTTTTTACCCCGACCGGGACTCGAACCTAGGACTTATGATTACTAAGTCAAGGCGCAACCACTACACCACAGAAGGTTAAAAGGAATCCAACCTTATAGCTTATATCTGCTATACTTAGGAATGAACGCATTCTAACTGAATGCCACTATGTTCATATTACAGATTCCCCAAACTCACTCGTGGCTTCATTTTAGCATTTAATTCAATTCCCAATCTCATTCGGGCCATGAAATTATCAAATAAGCACATTACATATGTGAAAACATGAAAAAAAAAATGATTCATATATATATATATATATATATATATATATATATATATATATATATATATATATATATATATATATATATATATATATATATATATATATATATATATATATATATATATATATATATATATATATATATATATATATATATATATATATATATATATATATATATATATATATATATATATATATATATATATATATATATATATATATATATATATATATATATATATATATATATATATATATATATATATATATATATATATATATATATATATATATATATATATATATATATATATATATATATATATATATATATATATATATATATATATATATATATATATATATATATATATATATATATATATATATATATATATATATATATATATATATATATATATATATATATATATATATATATATATATATATATATATATATATATATATATATATATATATATATATATATATATATATATATATATATATATATATATATATATATATATATATATATATATATATATATATATATATATATATATATATATATATATATATATATATATATATATATATATATATATATATATATATATATATATATATATATATATATATATATATATATATATATATATATATATATATATATATATATATATATATATATATATATATATATATATATATATATATATATATATATATATATATATATATATATATATATATATATATATATATATATATATATATATATATATATATATATATATATATATATATATATATATATATATATATATATATATATATATATATATATATATATATATATATATATATATATATATATATATATATATATATATATATATATATATATATATATATATATATATATATATATATATATATATATATATATATATATATATATATATATATATATATATATATATATATATATATATATATATATATATATATATATATATATATATATATATATATATATATATATATATATATATATATATATATATATATATATATATATATATATATATATATATATATATATATATATATATATATATATATATATATATATATATATATATATATATATATATATATATATATATATATATATATATATATATATATATATATATATATATATATATATATATATATATATATATATATATATATATATATATATATATATATATATATATATATATATATATATATATATATATATATATATATATATATATATATATATATATATATATATATATATATATATATATATATATATATATATATATATATATATATATATATATATATATATATATATATATATATATATATATATATATATATATATATATATATATATATATATATATATATATATATATATATATATATATATATATATATATATATATATATATATATATATATATATATATATATATATATATATATATATATATATATATATATATATATATATATATATATATATATATATATATATATATATATATATATATATATATATATATATATATATATATATATATATATATATATATATATATATATATATATATATATATATATATATATATATATATATATATATATATATATATATATATATATATATATATATATATATATATATATATATATATATATATATATATATATATATATATATATATATATATATATATATATATATATATATATATATATATATATATATATATATATATATATATATATATATATATATATATATATATATATATATATATATATATATATATATATATATATATATATATATATATATATATATATATATATATATATATATATATATATATATATATATATATATATATATATATATATATATATATATATATATATATATATATATATATATATATATATATATATATATATATATATATATATATATATATATATATATATATATATATATATATATATATATATATATATATATATATATATATATATATATATATATATATATATATATATATATATATATATATATATATATATATATATATATATATATATATATATATATATATATATATATATATATATATATATATATATATATATATATATATATATATATATATATATATATATATATATATATATATATATATATATATATATATATATATATATATATATATATATATATATATATATATATATATATATATATATATATATATATATATATATATATATATATATATATATATATATATATATATATATATATATATATATATATATATATATATATATATATATATATATATATATATATATATATATATATATATATATATATATATATATATATATATATATATATATATATATATATATATATATATATATATATATATATATATATATATATATATATATATATATATATATATATATATATATATATATATATATATATATATATATATATATATATATATATATATATATATATATATATATATATATATATATATATATATATATATATATATATATATATATATATATATATATATATATATATATATATATATATATATATATATATATATATATATATATATATATATATATATATATATATATATATATATATATATATATATATATATATATATATATATATATATATATATATATATATATATATATATATATATATATATATATATATATATATATATATATATATATATATATATATATATATATATATATATATATATATATATATATATATATATATATATATATATATATATATATATATATATATATATATATATATATATATATATATATATATATATATATATATATATATATATATATATATATATATATATATATATATATATATATATATATATATATATATATATATATATATATATATATATATATATATATATATATATATATATATGTGTGTGTGTGTGTGTGTAGTCGCCGTGGCTCAGTCGGTAGCGTCTCCGACTCTGAGGCGTCAGGTCGAGAGTTCGCGCCCCGTCACGGTCTGAGGTTAACAAAGACATGCACTCAGCGTAAGGATTGCATTTGCCAAAACAAATCCTTCGCTAGAAGGCACCCGTCCTAGCCCTTGGTTGATAAGGGAGTCCGTGACGTAAAACCGGAACCATTTATATATATATATATATATATATATATATATATATATATATATATATATATATATATATATATATATATATATATATATATATATATATATATATATATATATATATATATATATATATATATTTATATTTATATCTATATATATATATATATATATATATATATATATATATATATATATATAT
>JAXCGZ010008717.1:0-24836 GCA_037179515.1 Halocaridina rubra
AGGAAGCTTCCCCTGCTGAAGCCAACTGGTTTATAGTCTTTGATTTTTTCCAACTAGGTTTATTTTTGGCATTTAATAATAATAATAATAATAATAATAATTATAATAATAATAATAATAATAATAATAATAATAATAACAATAATAATAATAATAGTAATAATAATAATAATAATAATAATAATAATAAATGTTTCGACCACTCACCCTCAGTCGATGGACATCAAATTTATCTCCATATGTCGAATGGGACGTCCACATCACAGTACATCAATGCAGTGAGAATGAACAATTTCAACCAGGCAGATGGGATTATAGTCACAGAGCATCCTTTACCCAACACGCTTTCGCAAGCGTGGAGACTGATGTATGAGAAAAATGTGTTTGCTTGGGTCATTCTTGACACACAACCTGAGAATGAAGACACACTGAAGGTAAATATATAAATAAGACTTAATGAGCAGTTTTATAATTTCAAATAATTACTGGCAGTACATGCATAACGCTATACAGGGAAGCCCACAGTAGCGCTGCGGTTAAAGCATTTGCCTATGGAAGTGACCAACTCATGCTCAATCCCACCGTGGGGTGCTAGGAAGGGCATCCAGCCTAAATTTCTCAGATCCAACTTTTCTGTGTCCACCATCATTCGAAAGGGGATTAACACTGACATAAAACGACAAACATTCAAATGTACTTAATGTTTGAAATATACAGGGTGTCCACAAAGTCTGGGTACACAGGAAATTTCACTATGCAGACCTATTCAATCGAGTTCACCTGAATTTTGTAAAGCGCATCAAATTATGCGTTGAAAATGATGGAAATCATATTGAAAATATTATTTATTAACATTAGATTTAAATAAAATTGTTTTGTTTTAAAAGTATGTGTTAATCTCCTGTGTACCCAGACTTTGTCTGGGTACACAGGAGATTAACACATACTTTTAAAACAAAACAATTTTATTTAAATCTAATGTTAATAAATAATATTTTCAATATGATTTCCATCATTTTCAACGCATAATTTGATGCGCTTTACAAAATTCAGGTGAACTCGATTGAATAGGTCTGCATAGTGAAATTTCCTATGTACCCAGACTTTGTGGACACCCTGTACATATATTAATAAGGGAACTCATTTTTAGATCAAATTTTCCTTAAGCAACAATACATGATAAAATACAAATCATGCTATGAGTAAAATGCTACAATAGCTCAGATCTCAAATATACAGCTGGGAAAAATGATGTCACAATGAAAATGGAATACCGTAATTTCATGCTTACTTTATTACTTCACCAAATGAGAGGGGGCAAGAGTACCTCCTCCGTGTTCCTCTGCGTGCTGTCAAAGTCAACTAAATGTGGCATAGCAAGGGGACTGGGAATCCCCTCCTTTGTATTTTCCTCCTACAAAAACTCAAAGAGTCTTGCACTGACTCAGCCACCCCCCTTATAAGGGGATTATGGGTGATGTTTATACATACAAATTAATTATTTTTCTATAACCAACAGCTATATCCACCACTTTTATCTGAAGGTGAATCGCTACAGTTCGAACATTTACATATACGCTCAGAGGACACAGTGCAGTATGAAGACTTCCGAAAGATTAGAGTAACCTTAGCCCTTCGCAGGAGTGTAAGTATAAGTTAATATGGGTGAAAAATTATGTTATAAATAAGAATCTAGGGAAGTCATTATCCTGATCTATTCACCCCCTTAGAAGGGGCCAGAATACCTCCTCCGTGTTAGCCTGCTTATCGTAAGTGGTGACTCATTGAGGCACAGCGAGAGGATTGAGAATCCCCTACTTTGTATTTTCCTTCCATAAAGAGTCAAGTTTTTGCTTTGACTCAGCCACCCACCTCATAAAGGGAATTATGGCTTTTGCATACTGTATATAAATAGATAGATATGTATACTATATTCTTTTCTAAAAAATGTGTACAAGAGGACAAGTGTTTTTGAAAACAGTAATATATATGAATATCCAAAACAAGTACTATTAGCAGACTGTCTTCAAGTGCAATCTATAAATTCATTGTTACATGTGCTTCATGGTTACGACGCATTTCCCAAAAATTATTTTGCTTCTTTCTTGATAGTTTTTGGCCTGTATTATGTCTCCCAAGCATAAAGCAGATTCTTCTGATGGTAGTGCTTCGAAGAAAAGGAAAGCAATGAACATGAAAACGAAATTAGAGACCGTGAAAACCATGGAAAAGAGAGACACTTTAGTACTGCATAAGCTTAGGAGGGTGACGTAGGCGCTTTTTTAGGTGTGTTCTAACCTACGCTGAAAATTAGGTTACACTACATCTTGAGGAATGATAATCTAATGTAAGTTGAAGACCTCCTGTGTAATATATATATATATATATATATATATATATATATATATATATATATATATATATATATATATATATATATATATATATATATACAGTAATCCCTCGTTTATCGCGGGGGTTCGGTTCCGGGACCGGCCGCGATAGGTGAATTACCGCGAAGTAGGAACACCTAAAAGAATTTTTTTTTTTTTTTTTTAAAGATGATTATGACACCAGGACGACCCAAAAATGATAAAATAAAACAGCCTTTATCAGGCTGTAAAGAGAAACAGAGATGGAGAGTGTAATGAACCGTCAGATGTGAAGGGATTATAAAAGATGTGTAATGAATATCCAGCTCTCTGCTGGATTTTAATATACCTCTACATTACTTTCATGATGTCTATTCCAAAAATTCTCCTTAGATATTATTATTATTATTATTATTATTATTATTATTGGCAACAATAATTTTCCTTTGATGATGATTGTGGAGATTATTATTATTATCATTATTATTATTATGATTATTATTATTATTATTATTATCATTATTATTACGAATTTGTAATTAAACCATTATTTTTACAATAAATAATGTAGTTTTGGTTGAATGAACAGGAGTTAATTAAAGATATCTCTCTCTCTCTCTCTCTCTCTCTTCAACAGTCTATTCTACCCAACCCCCCACACTCTCTTTGTCCCAGCAAACTAGGGAGGGGCACTGTACACAGTTATTAAAGTAAATAAACCAACAGATGCACAAACAATGATGAACCCTTAGTAATAATAATAATAAAAATAATAATAATAATAATAATAATAATAATAATAATAATAATAATAATAATAATAATAACAATAATAATAATAATAATAATAATAATAATAATAATAATCTCCACAATCATCATCAGAGGAAAATTATTATCGCCAATAATAATAATAATAATAATAATAATAACAATAATAATAATAAGATCTAAGGAGAATTATAGGAATAGACATCATGAAAGTAATGCAGAGGTATATTAAAACCCAGCAGAGAGCTGGATATTCATTATAAATCATTTATAATCCCCTCACATCTGATAGGTCATTACACTCTCCATCTCTGTTTCTCTTTACAGCCTGATAAAGACTCTTAATTTATCATTTTTTGGCCCAGCCTGATGTCACAATTTTTTTTTTCCAAAAAAAAATCCGTGATGCACTGAATCCGCGATAGGTGAACCACGAAATAGCGAGGGATTACTGTATACAGGAAGTTGTCAACGTACAAAGGTGATCAGTTCCAACCAACCAATCGGAAGCCAGTTTTGCCAAAAATCAAACCATTAGACCAATGGACAAATGAGAGGATAGGGGCATAGTGCAGTGCAAACAGTATAGAGCATCGTTAACTTATACTGTCTAGTCTCTTCTATACATTAGAGCACCATCTAATTAGTTCCTTATTATTAATACCTATTTATGAACAATTTCCTAATTACAAAATGTTATAATAAAAAATATATAAAACATCTTACACTCTGAACATGTAGTGGCCATTAATGTTTGGCAATGAGACGACTTGAATACTGTTATTGGAGGAGACATACGGGATAGTCAGATATGTTTATTTTTACACAACTATCCAGAGGCTTGTTTTCATTGTTCATTTCAAAATATGAACGAAAAGCATGGTGTACCATTCATTCAATCTGCCACTCTTCCCTGTTACTATATCTTTTCATTCCTAAGTTCTCCATATTCCGTTTCTCTCTCTCATTAAGAAATTCTTTATCTCCATATATACTTTAATACTATAGGGTTTTTTACTTATTATTTTGGCCATCCTTTATAATTTTGCTTTAATCAATTTCAGTTTCTAATTTCAAAGATTTAGTCCTCTTTGATGCTATGTCCATGGTAAGCATCCTGAGATACTCATTCCATTACTAACTGCTAAGCACCAAAGGACAAAAAGATTCAAGAACTAAATGTTGAGAGCTCGCTCTCAGATAAAGGACTTTCTGGCCCTTATAGAGAAGCTCATCCACATCATCTCTTGTCTACTATCTCTCAGTAGGAACCTATGATACAGAAAAAAAAATTCCTTCATAATTCAGCATGTCATATCAAAGGGAAAAAAATTTGAATATGAGATAAATAGACAGACACTGAGATGCATGATATAACATAATTTACCATTCCTTTACTACCCTTCATTATATTTTGTAACAATTTCTTATACTATATATTTGCTTTGTTTATTATATACTGTGCATTTGTATATCACATTTAATTACCCATGTCTCTCTTTGTTGCATTAGTTAATATTTGCATTTTGTGTCGTCGATGCAAGATGCCGCTATGATGTAAGTGCTTTGCCTCTCACATTACACCTGCGTAAAGCAGTAGAGTAGAGTTCGCCCACTAGAGACGACCAGGTGTTAGCTGTTCTCGCTTCTTGTACACGTATAAGCTTATGTGTGTTTGTAACTTTAAGTAACAGAACCTCAGTGAAGAACATGTCTCCTGCCGGACCTAGTATGAGTCTACACTTACACAGAGACATTCAAAAAATACATTTTATTTTATATATAACTGAATGCTAGCATTTTACTCTCACTATTATATGATTAAGGAAGTCTTGCTGTAAAGTAATAGCGGAAGACCTATATTATACTCTGCGACTGATGAAAAATATTAGCTGTTTTTTTATTCTTTAGAAAAAAACATTCACTTGCATGATTCTAAATATCCTCTTGCAGACTGCGTCACCGACCCATATAATGTACATCTACTACTTGAATGGGTGGCCAAATAACAGCGATATTCCTATCGACAACATTGCTCTGATTAAGCTTCTAGATCATATTCATCATTGCAATCCATCAGCAAATCAGCCAATTGTATTTACATGCAGGTAATTTTAATGTGAAGTACAAGGGTAACTACATTGTGCTAAATGACAAGGACTAAACAATAACTTCATGTATATTACCAGAGACCTTAAAGAAGTACCAACTTAAAGGGTCACTGGGGACCGCAGTAGCACAGTGGTTAAATCACTTACCTTGGGAAGTGACAGATCTGCAGTCAAGTCCCACTACTGGCTGTTGGGAAGGGCATTCAACTTTAATTCCCCAGCTCCGACTTGTCGGTGTCCACCCCCATAATGGGGATTAATAGTGACACAAAAATTGGCAAAAAGAAACATCAACCGACTTGCAGGGTCAATGGTGATTAATTCATTGATACTAGTAATGGTACCAATGCACTGAATTTGTCAAAAGTCCATTTAAAGCAGGCATGGGCAATCTGGCTCCTGCAACATGTCCTTGTGTGGTCCTCTGGGTTTTCCAGCTTATTTATTAACCACACACTATTTCATAGCAAAATATATTTATACTAATAATCATCATTATGATATAAGAATAGGTGGGTTTACAATCTAAAGTAAATCCAAGAATAATGAGAAGGACAGGAGCATAAAAAGGACAGTGCAGGAGGTCCTCGACTTACATCAGAGTTCCGTTCTTGAAACATTATGTAACCAGAATTTCAGTGTAAGTCGGAACACAGCTAAATAAGCACATATGCTAATGCAGTAGTAAGGTATCTCCCATATCTATGAATTCCACTATCTCTAATTTTACTTCCATGGTGATGGCTCTCCTTTTCTTCGAAGCATTGCCATCACAAGAATCTCCTTTATGCTTGGGAAATATAATGCAGGCCAAAAACTATCAAAAGAAAAGCAAAATAATTTATGGGAGATGCGTTGTAACCCTGAAACATCATAACTCGAGGACAATGTAAACCAAAGACCCAATGTATATAGTAATACTTCATGCACACAAAATCATCATGCAGTCTGAGGTAACTTGGAAAAAATAGAAAGTGGCCCCCAGTTGTTAAAGGTTGCCCATGCCTAATAAGAAGCTTTTACAATAAAATAACAACTGTCACATTATCTAAGATTTTCACTGGAGGCTGAACTGAAAAAGATTCTTCCTCATATTTCCCAGTGATGGAGTAAAAGCATGTGGAGTGGCTGCAACTTTAGAAAATGTATTACAGAGGATTCAACTTCAAGGAGAAGTAGACATTTACACAGCGGTGCAGAGAATCCTTAGCGCCCGACCTCAGTTCATAACATCATGGGTAACTATAGTTTAGGATGTTTCAAGTCTGATAGAGAATATCTTCCTTGTTTGTTCAAAAGGATAGTTGAAATAGATGTTGTGAAGAAGAATAACTTCAAGGTACTATTGGATTACTCACAGTCACAATGCATGAGAACTAATCTAATCTAACCTAACCTAAAACAAAAATTTACAGAATTATTTACCTTTAAATGAGGTTCTGGGGATTACTCATCTTTACAAGATCCACTAAAACTTCTCAAGAAACAGTGAATTTAACTGACTGTCTGAATTAAGTTTACCTCTTTTCAGAACCAGTATCTTTTCCTCCATGATGCAATAGCAGCATATATTGTACTGCAACAAAATTATAATTGTTTGAATGAGAGTAATATTCACTGCTGCAACGAAACACGTGATGAGTCAAATTTGTATAAAGTACTTAACGGATGCAATGTAAAGTAACCATGGGCAAAACCTTCTCAGATTCTACCTCACCAATTCTGCAATTTCTAAATAAAGAGGTAAGTACAAAAATATATGCAATGTTACATAAGTTCTGAAGATTTTCTGACTACTTTGTTATTTAATATTTTCAATTCACGTATAGCTGAAAACGCGATATTACGCTTTGCATAAGCATCGGGATGATTGTATAATCTAAGTTAAGGAGACTTTTACTTATAAATTTACACACAGTAAATACAGTTTGTAAACTCCCTTATATTATTTTCACATACAGAAATGAAAGTGTGATAATCAAACTAACTTGGTAAAGGAATTTTGTATCATTGGTTCCTTCTTCTCCCTCCACTGAAACTGTGTTGGTTTCGTTTCAAGAAGGATAAGCTATCAGAGGTAATCATACACATGATAACCTCAAAAGTCATTGGCCCTCTGAACTGGAAGATGATGATAATAATGATGATAATAGTGTAATTTCTTTGCAAACTGCCACCTTTAAGAAAATAAAATAAAAGATTAATTCAATGTTTGCTAGAGTAGCAGATGTAATACAGCTGATGAAACTCTTCGTTTGTAAAACATTCACATCTGGATTATATAGTAATATGCAATTATTTGAAAGTTTGTAATATATTTACAAGCATGAAATCTGCATTTAAAGTGCTTAACTTTCACAAGTGGATAAAGTGTTCTGTCTTTAAGGAATATGAATATACTTTTGTGTTGAAATAATCACTAAGTGAACAGTTGTTAATGAATTACTAAGAAGAAAATTTATACACTATTTACCATATTTATTTACTTCTGTATATGATAAAAGAATCATGTTCAAACTGCCACTAGGTGGACAGCGTCATTTTTGAGGAACAATACATGTATATATTTCCTTTTTAACCATCTACATGAAGTAGTGTTTATTAGTTTGGATGTGCAGCCAATCAGAGCATTGTATATAACTTTGTATATTTTTCTATAGAACACTGGAATTAAAAATTATACTAAATAGTACACTACTAAATTTTCTTATAAAGATAAACTTACATAGAAAGAGCAGTAAGGTTGTTACATTGGTGTCCTTGTAAAGTTTTGACTCCATATGTCAGTAGGGCGGGCACAGGCAAAACCACACATAGGAGACAATAATCACATTCATGAGGGGGGGATTGTGAAACCTCTCTTTTTCTGTCACTTGGACAATGTGCATAAATGCAGTATTCTTCATTTCATCTGCAAGAAAGACTCCTGGCTAGTACAGTGGTAACGCGCTGACCTCGCATTCGCGAGATCGACAGATAGTGCCTCATCCAGGCAAGAGAGTTTAAGCTGTTTACTGGGGAGGTTACTGCAGTGGTTGGGCAACAAAGTGGGGGGATTGGGGCTTGTGCCGGCTGGCGACCGCCCTATGGGTCCTCCATGACCCGTTCCACCCATCCGTGGGTGGAGAATCTAAAAAAAAAAAAAAATCTGTAAGAATGATGATATTTTTTTATGCATGAGTTACCATATTCAACACAAGCTTGCTGTGGGGAAAAAGCCATAAAATATAAGTCGACAGGGATTTTTTGACACTATTCTCATCCGTACATTCTGTGACAGAAATTTCCTATCTATATACAAAAGCCATACTTGCCACTGTAAGAGAGGTGGCTGAGTCAAAGCAAAAAATTTGACTCTTTGTGGGAGGAAAATACAAAGTAGGGGATTCCAAGCTCCCTCGATCTGCCCAATTTAGCCAACTTTTATTTCATGCAAAGGAGGAAATAGTAGTTCTATGGTAGGAAAAACGAAACAATAATGGAGGATTATCAGCCCTTCCCCCTCTATAACATACAATATTTGGTAAATTCATTAGAATAGAGAGTTTACCTGATATAATTTTAACTCAGGAAGTGACAGACTGGCACGCAAGGAAATGCAGGGCGTTAGAAAGGGCTATCAGCATTTATTCCCCTGCTCCAACTCATTTGTGCCCAACCCCATCAAGGGAATTAATAAGTGACACATAAAATGGCAAACAACAACCTAATATTCACTGAATTCTCTCTAGCTGAGTTGATGTTAATGTGGCCATTAGACATGTAAAGAGCACTTTTAATATTCATTTTTTAAAGTGAAGAATCTTTACAGGAACTTGAGCCTATGTAGAAAGTACAAGAGCTGACATCCTATCAAGCATACATTCTCATTGTTGGTGTTCCCTTAGTTGCAATGTCAAGCAGCACTATGTTCATAAGGAAGGCCACTGCCAATCCAGGCTTCTCCACAGAGCTCTCATGGAGCGAATGTTGTGTTGTTGGCACCCACAGAACTCTCAGAGTGTATGTCGTGTTCTTGGTTTATGTGATTAAAAGCACTTCAATCCTTCATAATGTTTGATTACATAAAGTGAAACAGAAGTTCTGTGATCCACAAAAAATAACACCTAGGATCCCTAAATGGAAGGTTTTGTACAATTTTAATATTTTCAAATTCTAACATTACAAACACACACACACACACACACACACATATATATATATATATATATATATATATATATATATATATATATATATATATATATATATATATATATATATATATATATATATATATTCGCGTTTCTTGGTTTGCGTTCTCACTGTATCGCGTTTTTTTTTTTTATAAATTATTATTTTATTTTATGTGGATATGCAAAAATACTAAAATATTTAAAAAAAAAATCTCAGTATTTTCATTTTTTTTTATTGAAAAAAACATTTCATTATCTAATTGATAAAAAAAATTATTTCCCAGCCTACGAATAATAAAACAGTAAAAAATAGTAAAAAACATAAATTTAGATAGATAGATAAATAGATACGTTTATTGACCACCTCTTTTGAAAAGAACAGTATAATCTTTACAAAAGGAATATTTGGTCCAAATTACAATGAATAAATACAATAGATTTTGTACAATCATCAAATAAGTAAATGAATTCTAAATTAATATACATTGTACTAATAACTGAATGATATGCGTACGTAAAATATAACTCAGCATTGCATCATGCGAAATAGTGTTCGATAGCGTACAATGTATTGGGGTCGCAGCTACGTGAGCTAGCATATATATTTATATTTCCAGTAGTTTCATGATTTTATTGATAAAAAAAAACGTATTTATTAGCCTAAGAATAATAAAACAGTAAAAAATAGTAAAAAACATAAATACTAACAGTATTGCAACATGTAAAATACGATATCGCTATCAGCGTTTCGGACAAAGACTCGTTCAGTCTAACTCACATGTGCGCCGTTCACGTTGTGCTTATTACGTGTTTTGCTTGTGTTCGATAGCGTACAATGTATTGGGGTCGCAGCTACATGAGCTAGCATATATATTTATATTTCCAGTAGTTTCATGATTTTATTGATAAAAAAAAAGTATTTCTTAGTCTAAGAATAATAAAACAGTAAAAAATAGTAAAAAACATAAATACTAACAGTATTGCAACATGCAAAATACGATACCGCTATCAGCGTTTCAGACAAAGGCTTCCTCCATCTTCCATTGTCTCGCCTCACTCGTGTGCGCCATTCACGTTGTGCTTCTTATTATTAATATGTTTTGCTTGTGATTTTTTTACGCGCATATTTTAACCTTTGCATTGCTCCCAAGCATCCTTCATCTTCTAAGGCTTCTTGTAGTGAGCCTAAGTGGCAAAGGAAAATGCTAACCATTGTAGATAAAGTGAAACTCTTAGATATGTTGAAAGAAGGAAAAAAGTTTGTGGATGTCGGCCGCTATTTTACGTAAACGTAATAATTATTGTAAAATACTGTACCTATGTATGTCACATCATCATCACCTCATTCACAGTAAGTTTTCCTATCACTTTCATAAAAATTACATTGCTAGCTGTTATTTATAATGTAAAGGGTGTTTTTTTAACAGTACAGGGAGGGTTTATAGAGTGTATACTTAAAAAAGAAACTAAAATATCTATGTACATATAGGCTGATCCTACTCCGCGGTTTTCCTGGTTTGCGCCGGGTCCCGGAACCAAACGACCGCGATAAGGGGGTGAAAACTGTATATATATATATATATATATATATATATATATATATATATAATATATATATATATATATATATATATTATATATATATATATATATATATATATATATACATATATATACAGTAATCCCTCGCTATTTCGCAGTTCACCTAATCGCGGATTTTTTTTGGAAAAAAAAAAAATTAAAGATTATTGTGACACCAGGATGGGCTAAAAAATGATAAAATAAAACAGCCTTTATCAGGCTGTAAAGAGAAACAGAGATGGAGCGTGTAATGACCTGTCAGGTGTGAAGGGACTATAAAAGATGTGTAATGAATATCCAGCTCTCTGCTGGGTTTTAATATACCTCTGCATTACTTTCATGATGTCTATTCCAATAATTCTCCTTAGATATTATTATTATTATTATTATTATTATTATTATTATTATTATTATTATTATTGGCAACAATAATTTTCCTTTGATGATGATTATGGAGATTATTATCATCATTATTATTATTATTATTATTATTTTTACTATTATTATTATTATTATTATTATTATTATTATTAAGGGCTCATCATTGTTTGTACATCTGTTGGTTTATTTACTTTAATAACTTTGTACAGTGCCTATCCCTAGTTGGTTGGGACAAAGAGAGTGTGGGGGGGTTGGGTAGAATAGAATGTTGGAGAGAGAGAGAGAGGAGAGAGAGAGAGAGAGAGAGAGAGAGAGAGAGAGAGAGAGAGAGAGAGAGAGAGAGAGAGAGAGAGAGAGAGAGAGAGAGAGAGAGAGAGAGAGAGAGAGAGAGAGAGAGAGAGAGAGAGAGAGAGAGAGAGAGAGAGAGTCTTTAATTAACTCTTGTTCATTCAACCAGAACTACATTATTTATTGTAAAAATAATGGTGTAATTACAAATTCGTAAAAATAATGATATTAATAATAATAATAATAATAATAATAATAATAATAATAATAATAATAATAATAATAATAATAATAATAATAATCTCCACAATCATCATCAAATGAAAATTATTGTTAAAAATAATAATAATAATAATAATAATAATAATAATAATAATAATAATAATAATAATAATAATAATAATAAATAATAATAATAATAATAATAATAATCATAATATCTAAGGAGAATTATTGGAATAGACATCATGAAAGTAATGCAGAGGTATATTAAAACCCAGCAGAGAGCTGAATATTCATTACACATCTTTTATAATCCCTTCACATCTGACAGGTCATTACACTCTCCATCTCTGTTTCTCTTTACAGCCTGATAAAGGCTGTTTTATTTTATCATTTTTGGGCCATCCTGGTGTCATAATCATCTTTAAAAAAAATAAATAAATTAATAAATTTCTTAAGGTGCTCCTACTTCGCGGAAATTCACCTATTGCGGCCGGCCCCGGAACCGAACCCCCGCGACAAACGAAGTATTACAGTATATATATATATATATATATATATATATATATATATATATATATATATATATATATATATATATATATATATATATATATATATATATATATATTTTTTTTTTTTTTTTTTTTTTTTTTTTTTTACATGTTATGATTTATGCAATATAAAATGGCATCAATTTTTATTTTGTTTTATTTTCCAAATAAAACCACAACTACCTGATCTAATTAATATTTTACACGTACAGTGCTTTCTAACCTTAGTAATATAATCTACAGGAAGACTGATTAACAAATTTACTAAATGAAGTGACCTATGATAATTAATTTTAATATACTTAGTACAGTATAAATATTTCCTATTTCCTTTTTCATCTTTTTTTATATGAGTGTGAAAAGGGAACAGGTAAGGAAACTGCCCTTGTCAGTCCTGGGCATGAAGAAAACATGACGACGAAGAAAATGGAGAGGCTTACAGACAAGGCAGAAACAAGAGAATGATACACAATAGGAAGAGGAAAGGCCGAAAGAACAGTCGAAGTACAGACACTCCCCAACTTATGAACGAGTTAGGTTCCAGAAATCCGTTTGCAAGTAGAACTGTTAGTGAGTTGTATTTAAGTGAAAAAAAAGTACTTTACTGTACATACATATGCAGTCTTATACAATACTTAGGCTAGACACTTAACTACTACACAAAACAAAGTATACAGTAGTAATAATGTAATAATACAGTACAGAAGTGTAACACATACATTAATACATGGTTAGATAATGGGTAGGTTTTTGTTTATATCTGTGAATGTTTTTAACTTGTTATTCATAAGTAAGGGAGCTTATGTGCTGAGGAACTAGACGTATGGCAGGATTAGGCCCTGAGATGACAATAGACCTGCTTTTTGAAGGAAGATAGATTATAAGAATTAGAAAAGACAGAAGGAAGTACAAGAGTCTGGAGGTGAATGGGAAGAAGCAGTCACTGCACCGACCAATCCACTAGCTACAAATCTCCACGCAGTACCTTTGAGACGAGGCCGTTTGGCGAGTGTTATGCTGCCTCAGAAGCTGGGAGTGATGAAATTTGCCAATTAAAAGTAAGAGAAGGGTCATTGATGAGTCTGACTGCCTTATATTCAACCTTATCAAGGAGATAAGTATAAGAAGAAGCACCTCAGATGTGCGAACAGTATTCTAAGCAGGGACGGATAAGACTTTTATGGATTTTAAGTAACTGAAAAGACGAAAAGTAATGATGACAACGAAACAAAACCTCAATTTTTCAATGCAGATTTAGAAATTTGGATTATGTGGTTCCCCACAAGACAAGTTAGAGGCTATCTGGATTCCTAATACGTTAATAGTATTAAGAGGGTAATTTTTTTTTGTTTCAAAGACAATAGGGATATCAGGAGGAGAAGATAAAGAGATAGCCAGACTCTGTCTCTTGGAGGCATTAAATTTAAATTTTGGGTGCCCCACTCAGATACTCTCTATATACCAGAGTTGAAAGTAGAAGACAGAGTGATACAAGACCAATTACGAGTAGCAGAAGAAAGTTGTGAAGAGAAGGCAGAAGAAAAATGAAAGGTAGAGTCATTGGCAAAGGCATGAAGAAGAGAGGAGAATGGGGACTGGATATTGTTGATGATGAGAAGAAAAAGAGTAGGTGATAGAACAGACCCCTGTGGAACACCACTGGCAACTGGGAATGCGATAGATGTTGTGCCATCAACAACCTTAGATACGAAAGAGTCAGAAAGAAAATTGGAAATCAGAGAACTGAGAAAAGAGTTAAGGCTATAAGCAGGGAGTCTAGCCAACAGAGCCTTGTGCCACACACTCTTGGAGACATCAAGAGTGACGACAAATGATTCCTCATTGTTCTTCCAAGATCATGACAATACATGTGTAAGATATGACAGGAGGTCACCAGTGAATCTTGCCTTGCAAAACAATACTGGTGATCGGAAATAATCGAATTAGATTCAAGATGTTTCAAGAAGTGAGAACTCAACATAGTTTGAAACCCTTTAGCAATAGCAAAAGTTAGGGTAATAGGTCGGTAGTTAGAAGGAATAGAGTGGTCACCCTTCTTAGAAACAGGTTGCACTAAAGAATTCTTCCAAGTTGAAGGATAGATACTGATTGAGAGAATGAGGCAAGAGACAGCAAAGCAAGGGAGCCAGATCATCTACAAACTCTTTAAGGAACCTTGCAAGGATGCCATTGGGTCCAGATGCCTTGTTCGTCTATAGAGAGCAAAGAACCTTATGGACTTTGCGTGAAGAGAGAATAAGGAATGGTGCGCTGGAATCACTTAAAGAAGAGTTGGTAGAAATATGCAAGTCAATCAATGGGAGAGCAAGTTATAAAACCATCAGGATGAATGAAACAGGGAGATATTGAGTTACAGAAGTTGTTGGAGAGCTTTCTGGCTAAGGACAAGAAACGTTTAACCATGGGAGAGGAATTGAGGTAATCAACTTTCCTTCTTAAAAAGGAAGCTTTAGACCTTCAAGTCTGAGAATTGCAGCAGTTCCAGGCTGTAATAAAAGCATATCAATTTAAATCAAAAGGAGAGGCTTGGTATGACTGGAATGCCCAATTCCTGGCCTGAATAGCCATGGAACAGGCATGGTCAAACCAATGATTAGGTGGAGAGAAAGTTTTCAAAGAGGAGGGGCTGAATGCCTCCAGTCTTGTGTTTATAATCTCTGCAACTTTTAGTGTTACCTGATCAGGGTTGCGGGTCCGAAAGCAGTAGTCATCCCATGAGAAGTCAAAGAGAATGTTACTAAAATCATCACGTTGGGTTCGCTTGAAGTGCCAAAAGTGGCGCTGAGTAAGAGGAATTGATGGAAGGGGAGAGAATATGGAAGAGATTGAGATCAAAGAGTGGTCCAGATTTTACAAGAGGGGAAAGTGCAGAATATGAATAGTTTGAAGGATTAGAAGTAAAGAATAGGTCATGAGTCTTGGCTGCAAGGTCATGGCAATTGGGAACATGATGGCCAAGCAATTAAAGCTAATAAATTTAATTTAACCTCAATTAATCTTAACCTACCCTGTTCATGTGTGAATATAATTATTCTAAATTGAATGTCCTATACTCAGGACTAGAGTATAAATGGCTAATATTACAATTCAGAGCCCTAGGAAGCTCAGCATGCTGAATAACAAAATATATCACAAAAACAAAATAGAGGAGAATCAACTTCCATGATACAGTTTCACGTGTAGCCAAATCACAGAGCTAAAGTTAGGCCTTCAAATATGCTGGGGAAAGGGTAAGGGATAATAAAAATCAGTGAAAACAGGTGCATGTATAAAGGCACTACCTAACCCTTCTAAGTAGAATCTATATGTACATACAAAGGCCACAATTCCCAGTCACACATCCATATACCATAAAAGCTACTCACCCATAAGTATCTTTTACTTATTCCAAAATCAGGCAAATTTATGAACTGTAATTACTATGGATTAGGTTGGTGATTTCCTACGAAAATCCCCTACCTTGCCTTGACTTTTTGTGGGAAGCAAATATGACGAAAGGAATTCCTAGCCTCCTCAACATGCCAAATTTAGTCGTCTTTTACAACATGCAGTGAAATCCAATGGGGAAACTCTTGCCCCCTACACCTGAAAATAAAGAAAAATGCTGAGTAGGAGGAAATGAACTATGGGAAGCAGAGGACACTGAACTCATTATTAGGACAGACTCCACCAACTGAATATAATAAATAAAAATAGAATTTATTCATAACAAGTAAAGTACATACTGTAAAATGAGAGAAGATTCCTTTTCAGTTTTATTTCAATCTTCAAACTCTTTTCATTTCCAAATGACATCATACATCGGTAAATCCCCTTGAAAGCTAAGCATTAAAAAAATATGAATTATTCAGAAAACTTATTCAATATATAGTTCCTTTCATCTGAAGAACTATCAAAGTACCAATAACACTGCAAATTTAATGTTGATTTGAGAGGGTTATCAAGTGACTTAAATAGGACTGGTCAGTACAGCTCGACATTATGTCTTTCTTCAGTCACAAATCTTCTCCTATGCCTACATCTACACCAAGTATTCTAAAGTATTCGTTGCACATCTCTAACATCTGACAATCCACAACACTCACCATCTGTTTCTCTCTCTTTTCTTTATTCTAGGTCTTCATAACTTTGACTATTCCCTCAACTTATGTTTTTATTATTTATTAATAAGCTGCTACTTTTCTTAAAGTATTCTTGGGGCCCAGGCCCGATGAAGGAAGTTTTTCTTGCTTGTCCTGGTGTCACACTCATAAACAAAACAAATCCTTGAAGTATTAGCCAGACTTGACTTTAAGTCTTGGTTGGTGCATTGGTATGATGTGCACTGCAGTTAGAGAGTCTGGAGTTGCTGGGTTATGAAGTGCAATGTTTATTGCACTACAATTAGTCCCCCTTTCGAATGAGGGTGGACACAGACGTGTTGGAGCTGGGTGATTTAGGCTGGAAGCCCTTCCTATTGCTCCGTGGTGGGGTCGAACCTAAGTTAGCAGCATCCGAACTCAAGCACTATACAAATGACCTACTGCAGCATTATGTAGTACCCATACAAGTACTATAATAAATTTTCTTGACTTTTCTATACCCTTCTCACCATAAATATCGATGGTCAATATTTATGACTTCCTAAGTATTCACTGATGTGTTTGCACTATAGACAATATTTCTTACACATTCCTATTTGCCTCTTGCTGAATGTTTTAGTAATGAAATCATATTCAGTACTAAACTCAGGATAAAGAGATCATATTCAGTACTACACTCAGGATGAGCTGAACTCGTAGTTTTAGCGCATATTAATAACTGCATGAGTTTCCAAGAGCCGGGAAATTCTGCAGTAAAGTTAAACAACCCCATAACTTGTTTGGTTAGGCTAGGTTAGGTTAGTTAGGGTAACTTGCATCGTAAATATGAATAACCCTAGAGAACCTTGGGATTATTCGTCATCACAAGATAATTTTTTTTAGGAAGTCATTACCTGGATGGGATGGCTAATGTCACTTAGTCTGTTGTTATACTATATATAAATGACTGGTTTTAGGTAAAAACCTTTTATACTCCTCTTCTACTTTAGGACGAAACTACTTTTCTTCAGAAAGGTTTCAGAGTGATATGAGCTATTCTGATCATTGTTTTTCTTGAAAATCTGTATTTCATGTGTAAGGCTTGACACTGGTGGGCGGCGGTGGGTACTTAATCTAATCTAACCTAATCTAATCTAACCTAACCTAACCCAACTATCCTAACTCACATTTGATGTATTACATATCTTAATGGGGTGAATTTGAGATTAAAATAGCATGGCACATTTCAGGATATGTAGATGAGGCTGGTGTCTCAGGTGGGCTACGGAAGGGTGCATAAAACGCATCTTTTTAATCTGGTTTTACTTACAACAAAAGTTAGGGTTAAGATCTGCTTTACACACCCTTTCCATAGATTATTCAAGAAATCAGAGGTATCACCACTTTCTGATGTGTTCTGCAGTGCTGTATGAACTCCTAAATTCACCCTCTTAAAATATGTCAGGCTTCAAATTTGAGTTAGCTTAGGTTAGCTGTGTTGAATTGGGCTGGTTAGGTTAATAGGGATAGGTTAGGTTACCTAAGTACCCACTGCCGCCCACCAATGTTGGCCCTTACACGAGAAACTTTCTGAAGAAAAAAATGATCAGAGTAATTCAAAACACTTAAAAACTTATTAGAAAAAAATAGTTTAATCCAAAATGGGGTAAATTTTTACAATTGCGCCCATCTCAATTAGGAGGTGAAAATTGAAGTTTTTTGTATGTTTTAAAAGACTATGCTCTTGAAAACCATCAGAAAATGTTAACCTAAAAACAAAACAACAGTAATTTACATTTGTTCAATAATTTTTTAATGAATATAATCTTGAAACGGTCGTAAATTACAATATTTTACGTTAAGTTAGAATATGATTGGTTGGGCTAGGTTATCATATATTTTCCGATGCTTTTCATGACCATCAAAACACATAAAAAACCATAGGAAAACTATGATTTTCACCACCAAGTTGAAACGGGCGCAATTGTGTAAATATACTTAAAATAGATAGGGTGCATAAAACGAAACTTTCCCAAAGTTTGTTCTGCGTTCACACGTGGTTGTAATGAGGATCATCCATGACGGAGATAAGCAAAACACTGGAGAAGTAAAGGTAATGTGAAAAAGATTTTTATTTCGTAAACTAACCGTCTGTGTAACCTTGTAGATTTGTGGTGTTTTGTTCCAACCTGACACTTTGCAAGGAATTGGTATCAACAACTCTGTAACCTCGGGAAACTGTGTTGTGAGGTACTAATTACCAGATTCAATCCCCCTCCTCCCATGACAGGCCTAGCAAGCCAATGGTATATAACACTTTGATCGACACTACATGGACGGATTTCTCATCTAAAGGAGTGGAGGAGAAGAGCCGTCTAGTTTTGTGAATGCAAGGCTAACAGGCCTACCAGCCAACTACCATGCACTAGGCACATGCAACAAAATGAAACTCTGGCATGTAATCAAACTCAACAAATAAATTGAACAATAAAAAAAACAAAAGTAATTTAAAGGGATTATTCTTACAATAATAAAACCGCATTTTTCTGAACTCCATTTCTTAGCCAAAAAACATTTTTGGTGCGACCTAACCTATCCTAGGGGAATGCGCCTGCCATAATCGGGGGCTTCGCCCCCAGACCCCCTTAGGGTTACAATTTTCCTAACCGGGGGAATATGCTCCCGAACCCCCCTTAGGGAACATCATTTTTTGAGCCAAAAATGGAGTTGATTCGTTTATTTCACAATGGAAACTATCAGAAAAATGCGGTTTTATTATTGTAAGAAAATAATCCCCTCTTCTAAAATAATACCAAAACAAATACTATAAAACCAACTGTATTGTATATACATACCAGTCCCAATGTCTACTTTGTGAATGACCAGAAAACTTCGTGGTAGAAATTTACTTAATAAATTCCTTACTTGGCAACTCTTCTATTTATGTTTTCTTCTTCATTGGCTTTCGCGTAGAATTTTGTATAATGAACCAATTTGTAAAGAAGGTTTCCTGATCACTGTATGTCACCAGTAGTATATAAATACAAATGATAAAATAAAGGAGAATTATACCAGATAAATGCTATTTTTCACTTTATTCATTTCCCGTAATGATAAAGAACAATAAATACAAAAGTTCTCATAAGTAAATAGGAAGTGGGAACGTGTAATACTGAATACCAAAAGGAGTTTGGTGTCTGTGACTAGAGACGAGGTTTCTAAGAGACATATACAAAGTAAAAAAGACTTTGAATACATAATTAGTTATATAAATCTGCGTCGATATAATGAATATAGAGTACATAAAAGATATACCAGTCCACCCTCAGTACAATGGGGACTGAAAAAAAAACCCACTTAGTACTGTACTTATAATTCGTAAAGCAGTATACAATCTTGTATATTTAAACAGTGATAAACAAATTAACAGAACTGAGGCTGGTTCATCTATTTGAGGTTAGGACACTGATTAGGAAGAGATTCTCTATGATACGGGATACTGTATTATAAGTATTTACAGATAAACATTTTAAATGTAAAATACAGACCTGCTCCATTAACTGTAGCTATCCCTAACATTACAGCAAATACAAAGATGAAAAAGAATAACTTATAAACACATAAGATAAAAATTATGGAAACGAATATTTGATACATTATTCTATGCACTGTTAACTTCACATAAAGTATTAAAAAAAAAAAAAGACAGTCTCAGAGAAATCTACCCTAGGATATATACTGGCCCGACAGACCCTAACTCTAAGATGTATACAAAAATATACAAACATTTTCATTTAAAAACTCTCTTTTCTCACTATTTAAGATAACAGTGAATAAAAAGTCATTTATCTCTCCTCGAATTATTCAAGGGCAGGAACATGCAAATAATAATAATAATAATAATAATAATAATAATAATAATAATAATACATAGCATAAGAGAAAAATAACTGAAAGATTACAAAGGAAAAATATTTGTGCTAAGTAAGACTAGAGAAACAGAATCGTACAACAAAATTGTAGAAAAACACTATATACAAACTGACTGGATTCGCACCGTCCTTAAGAAGACAATAAAAATAATGGTTGTCTGTATGTAACAACAGCAGCGTATACACTTATAAATGAATAATATATACATGTAATACAATACATATTCACAATGAAACTATGATGTTAATAATACACTAATATCCACGAAAAACACGTTGAACCTCAGAGGAACCGAACGCGAGTCGTAAGTCACATGTCTGCACCGTCCAAACGCGAGTTCGTTTCCCCGGAGGTTATTAGTGTAAGCAGTAAAATACTTAAAAGAGGTATAGGTGCCTGGTCTCTTTCCATATACAACTCAGTAGAAATTACCTATTTACATTTCTTTGTATAAAGACAGTAAAGACAGAAAAAAAACATCTCAGACATTTGCCGAGTCACTTTTCATCCCCATTCGAATGGAGGTGGACAAAAACAATAACACATTCCATCCAAAAGGCCTGCAAAGAATCACTAGTCTGTGTATATGAACATATATCTATTAAGTATCTTACTTGGAAAGGCATACATTTGATCCCTTTATAGAGAGCTTATTAAGAATGATAAATCACATAACTACAATTCATTTCATTTTGGATTGGTTAAACTTATGCATGAATCCAAACAACACATTTGGATATTTCCACAAACAATTTTATGAATATTTGCTAAAGATAAAAAAAAATATAAAAAAAAACACAGCAGTATGTAAAAATATAGTCAAACGATATAAAAGAAACCTAAAAATATAAGTTATTTCGATAGGAATACGTTATATATATATATATATATATATATATATATATATATATATATATATATATATATATATATATATATATATATATATATATATATATATATATATATATATATATATATATATATATATATATACAATCAACTACATCTGCTAAGGCAATGGGGCATTTCCTGGGTTTCTTCCTTACCCAAAAACATCTGCATCCCCACCCACCCCATACCCTTCCTTATTGCTTCTTCCTATTTCCTATTACAGCTGCCCCACCCACCTCGTCCTTACACCTGGGTTGGGAGACGATAAGGGGAAAATGAGAGTATACTGAGAAACAAATACAAGAAGTGAGGAAAATGCTATGAGGGGAAACCAGCACTTACCCTGTAGAGAGGAAATAGAACAAAGAAATGTGAGGGGGAAAATTTTGTAGAACAAAGAAACGTGAGGGGAAAAATTTTGTAGAACAAAGAAATGTGAGGGGGAAAATTTTGTAGAACAAAGAAATGTGACGGGAAAAATTTTGTAGAACAAAGAAATGTGAGGGGGGAAATTTTGTAGAACAAAGATATGTGAGGGGAAAATTTTTTGAAGAGAGAAATGACTGATTGAGGGGAAAACTTTGAAGAGAGATAAAAAGGTGATATAATTTCGATAGTAAAAAATATATATTCATGATAAGTTTATGGATAAGAAGTTACTTCCTCTTAATAAAGGATAGTACTTAGTGTGAGACTAATATAATTTTATATTTGAATAGCTGGATAAAGCAAAGATTGGTCACTGATATTATTGGTTTTTAGTTGTTTTATATTTATTTTTGCGGGGACTACGTAGCCGAGCGGTGAAAATTCTCGACTCGGGAGTTGAAAAAACCCGCATTCTATTAATTCCCTAAGCCACACTTGCCGTCCACCCCCATAATAGGGACTAATAGTGGCATATAAAACGAGGTGTTCATATTTTTGTAATTTTTTTTTTAACTCGCTGGGGACATGACAGTAATTATTAAAAAAAAAATTCATATGGTAATAAATTTTGTTATCGAGTTGACAGCAGCAAGCGTTTCAATCGAATTACACACCCACCACTGAACAATTTATTCCATACAAAGGGGAAAGCACCACATGTTATCCCAGATGCTAAACGGCCTTAATGGGACCCCATTTATCAGAGGAGTCAGTTACTGTAGCGATAGGTTCAGTTCGATCGCTAGAAATCAACGGGTTTGAAGAATGAGAAAGTTTAACAAATTGCAAGACTAGGTCACGGGATAACATTACTTCCTAAAAATTGCGAGAACTGGTCATAATATTTTCTTCATCGACTTATTATTATTATTATTATTATTATTATTATTATTATTATTATTATTATTGTTGTTGTTGTTGTTGTTGTTGTTATGATGATGATGATGAAACTTTATATTACTCTATGGGTTTAAAAAAAGTACGTATTATTTTTACCCGAATTAAAAAAATACTATCATAAAACACAGCATATAATAATAATAATAATAATAATAATAATAATAATAATAATAATAATAATATGTATATGTAACTGTATGATATTATAGTAACATTAATAATAAAATAAATAATAATAATAATAATAATAATAATAATAATAATTCAATGACGTATTAGAGGGCTGTCCCTCATCCACTCATGACCAATAACTTTGATTTAACGAGAGCGTCCACATTGTGTATGATTATGATAAGTGGCAATGAATGCCGGAAGGGCGCCAACGGGCGTACTGTTATGAGAATGGGTGGGGAAGTGTGGAGAGCATAGAGAGGATGGGTGTTGCAGGTTTGGTCCGTCATAATCGATGAGGAGTGATCATAAGTACGTTACTGATTATCCGATTGATATAAATAATAAACTTTGCCGGATCATGTATAGATTAGCGACCCCCAGTATATTAAATAACCACTTAAATTGTTAGGTTAGGTTAGTTAAGTTAGAAATAACCTAACTAAACCAAACCTAACAATTTACTGGGTAATTTAATGTACTGGGGTCGCTATTCTTTACCTGATTCAATTTTCCTTGTCCATCATCAATCGATACACACAAACCTTGAGTAGTGGCTAAAATTCATCTATATTGTTTAGCTTGGATATAGCGAATGAGAGTAGACACAGAAAGGTTAGAGCTAGGGGACTTATGGATGGATACCCTTCTTAACGCCCCGCGTGTATGTCACTTCCTGAGTTAAGTGCTCAACCCACTGCGCTACCGCGGTCCCGTGACGAAAGCTATACGTCATTCACGATAATGGGGAATAAATAATACTTTGCCTCCACGTATGATTTTTTTAATCATATTCTTTTTTTTTTCTTTTTACAGCCGCATGCTTTGAAAAGAAAAAGGATGGAAAAGATGAGAGGGTCAGCTGCCAAGAACGTTGTCGGTGCTGATCAGCTGTTTCCGGTACACCCTACGGCCCTCCCCCCATCACCAACCATCCTTAGCAGCTGCGTGGCACGTGGGTTAAAGATAAGGTCTCCCTGATTTTCTCATCGCAGTTATCTGTTGTATTATTTCCCACGATTTGGCACAGTAAGGAAACTGCTTAATACGTATATGACAAAGTTATAAATTAAAGTTAATAATATTGTCACCATAACGGATGAAAAATACTGAGGATTCGTGATGCTAATGACTCCGCCCAACCAGCGATTTTTAACGATTTCATTAACCGACGCAAAGAAAACGGGAGTTGGTGGGTGTCACCAAAGGATAAAACTGGAGTGTCAATCTGCATGTCACAAGATCAAGCAACGGGATCAGGTGCTTTTCAAATGTCCTAAGTAACGCCTCTGAAAATAAAATGGTATTTACGAAGACTCGCATTGATTATTTTTATTTATATTTATAGATTTAAGAGGTAAATTCTGCGTATACGAGACAATCTTTCAAAAGAATTCCCAGCAATATCATGACATGATGATGCAGCAACAAAAAGTTTTATTCCAAATAAAGAAATTTATATCACTAATACTCCAGGGTTTCAGATTCTCGGTCTTAGTACAGATCACCAACTACATCAGTGGAGGGATAAAAAGTATCAACCTTTGAACTAAAAGCTGTGATTATTGCTGACTGATGAATGTCAGAAAGGCAGCTACGATTTAATTTATGTGCACATACGCTGGCATCAGCATGTAAACCAAAATGCATAGTTATGATTTTTTTCTTTACCGCATAATTTGAGAGAGAGAGAGAGAGAGAGAGAGAGAGAGAGAGAGAGAGAGAGAGAGAGAGAGAGAGAGAGAGAGAGAGAGACACTGGGGGGAGGGGACGGAAGGGTATCACTTAGTGCCACTAACTATCCCGTGAGAGTGCCACTGTTGTCAACATTAGCATTATTGTTATTGTGTTTGCTAGTTATAAAGCGGAAGTGGCAGTTGACCGCTGTGGGTGGGGCTTTCCGTCTAACGCATTGATTCACTATCGGCAGCCCTTGGCCAGGATGTCCGTTCGCTAACACTCTCCCTTTCCT